>BLFK01001048.1:1524923-1531426 GCA_014634185.1 Astreopora myriophthalma | reverse complement strand
GATTACAATTGCCATCTTAAAACAGAAGTACACTGGAAGTATTTGGTGATTTTCCCTTAATCTTAAAAGAAATAAATCTGAACAAGTAAGTACATCAAACCATACGACTACAAAGCTAGAAAATGATGTTGATCTGATAACCAAAAGGTTTCATACTAACCTTGAAGAGCTTGTTACCAAGCAAGTTGTAGCCCTTTTGATTTACCACCTCAGAAAAAACTCTTGAGAACGACTCGAGAAAGGGAATACATTCAAACTTTAAAACAAACAAGTTCCCTTCATCCAAAATTTTAATGAAGCCAGGCAAACTTTCTTTCTTCTTGTCCTCCATGACATCGATGGCTGTAATCTGCTTGACAAGGATGTTCCTGACAGATTGGGTGGACTTTCGACTACTAATTGTATTGAGGACTTTGCGAAGCCGTTTTCGAAGGCTAACAGCAGCAGCAGACCCAAGCTTTAATAACGAAACCTTATCTTCTGACGCACATGGATAATGCCTAACCTCTGACCTTTTTCCTTTCCCATTTCCCTGAGCTCCCATCACATACTGCAAACTAACATTCCACAAACTTTCCAGATAACACGAAACAATTGACCGAACAATGTCACCATCTTTGCCACTATCTTCAACTATCTTCCTTACTTCCTCGCTGCCTAATACTTCCCTCACATACTCGTACCACCTAACCTGAAGCACCGCGTATTTGTCCTGAGAGAACTTCACCTTTTCCCGACACACAAATCTTCTTGATTTTTGCGGCCGACAGCTTCTTCGCTGAAGACGCCATTTTGAGCGGGTTTGTTTTGCGAGAGATTCACGCGAGGAGTTCGCTATTCAGAGTTTCCTTATATGGGCAAAAATTGGAAGAGTGATTTTCATTGGTCGGGAATAATCGGCAGCATAGTTTCAAACGTATAGGGGAAGTTAAACGCTTCAAGGTGATATGCTTCTGAGCATATATATAAGTGATTTAGTCATGTTTGGTAATGATCAGTGTTTATGCTTATGGGGGCGAAGAGGGCGTGCCCGATGTGCAGTCGATGTCTCGGATGCAGAGTGATGTGATGACGGCCGGAACGTCGTGTGTGGTCTTGTGCTTGTGCTGTATGTTAGTGATGGTACTGTTGTGGGTGCACTGAAAGTGAATGGAGAAAATGAAAATGAAAAAGGATTTGTGCTAGGGACAAATGATGTGGTTGTGGTGATTGTTGATGTTGTTGTTGATGGTGTGTAGAAGGTGCGTGTGTGATGAGTGTATCGTTCGTGTTGTGATGAAGACACGTGATGAAGACGACGTTCACGGCCGTTGTCGTGAGATTTTCTGCCGGATCTGTATGGCCTGTCTTTTGTTCGTTCTTCTGATGTCGATGATTGGTTGTTGTTTTTAGATTTTGAATGGTCACTTGCTAACAGTCTTTGTTCCTCGGAGTCACTGTCGTTCATCGGTACATCAGAATGTGAAGATCGTGATGCCATCTGGAAGGAAAAAAAACAGGGTTCGTCCTCTCTACTGTTTACCCAGGAGAGCGTAACACCTGAAGGCTTTACCGCCTGTGTTTTCTGTAGCAAATGAGTGTTCATTATTTCAAGAGAAGGTCAGTGGCATAGGATGGGAGGGTGAATTCTTAATACTTCAGCACATGCATTTCACTTATTTCTTTGTTTTTTTCTTTTTCTTTTTTGATTGACTTGATTCAATATCGCCGTCGTGATCTTCCCGATGCCTTTGGCTACTCGGGGAGTCTTCTCCCAAACACTCTAGCAACTCCGTCGTTTTAGATTGAATTGAATGAATTTAGATTGTCGGTATCGAGCTTGAGCTGCAAGGAGAAAAAATGAAACAACGTTTTCAAAACGTCACGTGTTATTGTGTCTGGTCACCGATTTGTTCCTATACATGTATATCAGTCTATAACCCATCACCATGACCAATATTAGTTTTTCTGAACTATGATCACCGCTTATAATCAAATAGTAGCCGGAAATCAGTCTGCCTTCGCAGGCAAAGTGAAAATGGGAAAATCGTATTTCATTGACTTGTATTGTATTACAAGAAACTGAAGAAACTGTCTGGCAGAAATCTACCGACAATCTTACAAGAGTTACAAAAATGCAAGCAAGCTGCTGGCAGAGTACAGTGACAACATCGTCTTGTTGGGAAGAACCTGCATTGATGCTTGTCACCTTCGTAAGCGCTGGGGTCTCTGGTACTTTGGCCCTCTTAGATTCTCGGACTGATTTCCACTCATGCCGCCTCTGCTTTTGGCCGACCAAGAACTGTTCGTACGGATCGTACGATCGCTAAGTCAAACAAAAACAAATGATTAGAATTATTGAAATACGTACAAAGCCATTAAAAGGTCATTCTCAAACAAAAATGTGTAACTTTCCATAGTCTCCCGAAATTAAATCCCGACCACGAGTTTTGATGGTGCCGGCTGACTACACTACCACAGTTTTCCCGTCATTAATTTAATTTATGCAACAAATAATTCTTACTTTTGAGTCAATCATCAAACCCTGGCCATTCAATTACAAAGTTAAGCGAAATCCTGGCGTAGTCAATCCAACGTTTGGTAATCGAACTCAATCGCTCAATTGACATAATCGAACGTTCGAAAATCCAAAGGCTTCAACAATGGAACATAAATCCAGTTTTATCTTTAACTTGTCTAATAATTCTGGAAGCGATGGTTAAAGGCTAATTACTAATTACCTTATTCCGTGCAACTTTCTTTCTTGGTTCCTCTGTGGTTTTGCCTTCTATTTGCACCATCTCCTCTACAGATGCTGGAAAGTTCTTCTTACACCATTCTAAGTCTTTTTCAGCCAAAACATTTTCGTCATCTATAACATGGGCATGAAATTATAGACTATAATTATATAATATATAATATATATAATTATAGACATAATTGGGTCACAACCACAAGAAAGGATCACCAGAAAAAACCGGTATCCGGTCGTTTCGCTACACAGTCGTTTCGCTACACAGTCGTTTCGCTACACAGTCGTTTCGCTACACAGTCGTTTCGCTACACAGTCGTTTCGCTACACCATGTATGAAAATGTGATTATTTCCCGTTCTTAAAGTGAGTTCGGCTGAAAAATTATCTTAGCTATTTCTATGTTTAACAGTGTTTCCATGAGAAGCAAATTAAGTTCAAATATTAGACGATATGTCAATATTAAAACGTAGCGAATCGACTGAACTGCAGTGTAGCGAAACGACTTTGTAGCGAAATGACCGGCGTGAGCCGCCGGTATTCGGTCAGCTCATTCCATGGCCAGATCGTTCCACTTAGAAATGGTCCTCCTCCTCATTTGTTCTGTCTTGTTTTTCGGCTGGGGCAGATAACATAACATCCTCGTCATCAATAATTTGCTCCCCTAGGTCATTCCTCCAGTTGGGATTGTTTTTTTTTTATGTTTCCTAAGCATACATCTGTGCCATCTTCTGCGAAGATGAACACTTCAGCATTACAGGAAGAGCCAACCTTGTCCATTAGCTCTTGCAAGGCAGGTAACTCATCCTCGCCTTTGAAAGGATCGTCATCCTCTTCTACCTCCTGTGGGTACAACCTTGTTTTCTTGAAACACTTGACAATTGTATCCTGCGACACCTCACTCCAGGCCTGCTTTCCTCATTCGATTGCCATACACGTTAATGGACTTGACAATTTCACTGGCATTCTTCACGCCGTCAACCTTAGAGCAAACATATCGCAGAAGTTTCTTCTTGTACTTGACCTTCCAGTTCGCAATGATGCCAGCGTCAAGGGGCTGTCTTTGACGTGTTTTTGGGAAGAAACTTAATACTGATGTTTGAAAAGCTATCGGCAATGCTAGGAGGATGACAAGGAGCATTATCCATCAACAGCAGAATGTTGCGCTTTTTCCTCTTTAACTTTTCATTAAATCTTGCCAGCACATCTTTCATGATTGCAGTATTCATCCAAGCCTTTGGATTGGCATAATACCAGCACCCATATGGGCGTTAAATGTCCTTCAGACTATTGAAACAACGCGGCTTTTGCATATTTTCCGATGACAATAGGATCCTCCTTTTCACCCACAGCATTAATAAAAAAGGCCCATGTATGCCTCTGTTTGGCCTGCTTTCCTCCCCTACATCGCTGTCCCTTTTCGTTCAGCCTGTATCAGGTAGACCTCTCCAAAAGCTGCCAGTTTCATCCATGTTCCACACATTCTCTGGACTCCATCCTTATGTGATCTCTCTTATGCACTCGTTCCAACTTTCCAGCGTTTCCTTGCTCACATCACCATCCTCTCCCACATTGGCCATGTTCTGAAGGTTGTAACGCTGCTTAAAATGTTGCAGCCACCCATTTGAGGTGGTAAAGTCACTTATTCCCAGCTTTTCTGCAATCAGCAGAGCTTCCTCCTGCAGCATCATGCCGTCAACAGGGATGTTGGATTCTCTGCAGCGAGTGTACCACTCCCATAATGCTTCATTAATATCCGAATACTTACCTGAGGGGACCCTCTTCTTGCACGATTGCATGTTGTTTTCGTACTCAGCAAGAATCACCTCTTTCTCTTTCAGGATTTTCTGTGCCTGCGTCCTACCGTTGCCAAATTTTTCAGTGACTTTGTGGTAGCCCTCTTTGGGGTGATTCTTAGCGTAGTTGATCATTTGAACTCTCTGTTTCAAACTTAGACAGTTCCTCTTTGCTGTTTCCTTTGCACCTGTGGTTTGGGAAGCAATCACTGCTACATCTTGCTTTGTAGTATCATTTGCAGTCGGCTTCAACTTGCTGCCTGTGTTACATGGCAAACATGCTGATACGAAGGAACCAGATTTCCAGTCAGGGGTTTCCTCGGGGAGAAACACGGTGCACTCTGGTCTATTACATACTGTTGTATCCTCTTACTACATAAATTAGAGGATCATATGAGGATTTAACCCAGGAACCGAACACACAAACACACTTGATTACAGTTGACTAACCATGTGCTCTTTACTTTACTTTCTACTTCATATAATACATGACATATACTGGTCCTTGACAGCTAATAATTTAATATTTGGGAGCAAGGTCGATTTAGTGAGTTCATATCTCCCGTGAGGAGTGAAATAATGTGAAGTATATATGAAATAATTCATATGTGAACTGCGGTTGTAGATGAAAGTGAAGAATGATCATCGCAGTTAATTTTCCAATTTAAGCAATTGGAAAGGAGAAGCCTGAAAAAATCAGGGCTTCAACGGGATTCGAACCCGTGACCTCCGCGATACCGGTGCGATGCTCTACCAACTGAGCTATGGAGCCACACATTGGGAGCGAGGTCAATTTTTTTTTCAGGCTTCTCCTTTCCAATTGCTTAAATTGGAAAATTAACTGCGATGATCATTCTTCACTTTCTGTGCCTATTTTCTTTACTTTCATAAGCTTCTTCAGGAGACCATAGCAAGATGGGTCTGTCCTCAACTGGCGCAGCATTTGGAGGATTGATGGTCGGTCTGAACATACTGCTGTTATGGCATTGTCAAAAGATAGCCACCATGTTTTGCAGGCCTTCTTTAACCGCTTTGCCAATATTCTTGTTTGCCTTCGCCCCAAGTGTAAGTTGTTTCATCTCCTCTTGTAAGTGGTTAGCAGCAGGCATCAGTCCTCTAATCTTGCTGATCAAATGCTGCTGTCGCTTAGGAGAATTGTCAAAAAATTCTGAGAGCTCTCTTACAACATGCATCATGTTTCTAACAAGTGGTAATTCGCATGTGTCAGCAACACACAAGTTAAGTCTATGGTTCATACAGTGAACGTAGATAGCCTTGTCATGTTCAGCCCTAATAAATGAGGCCCCGTTCAAGCGCACCATCATAACACTGGCCACGACAGTCATCCATAGATAGTCCTAAATCAGCTGCAGCACCAATTATTAAATCTTTGATAGCTGCTCCTGTCGTTCCATCCTCACAAAGGTAGAATCCCACAAACTCTTCTCTGACTGTTTTGGTCGAATCAAGAAATCTGATCACCATTGAGAGATTTTCTTTGTTTGAAATGTCAGCTGCTTCGTCAGACATAATAGAAAAATATTTGCTATCCCTGATTTCCCGTGACAAATTATTCACTATGATAGCACCCACAGTTGTAATCATCTCGTTTTGAATGGTTTTAGAAATGTATGTCCCATTTCTGGGTGCAGTTTTCAAGTGATGTTGCAGTGTTTGGTCGCCGCTGTCAATTCGAAATTGTAATATTGCCCATTGGCAATCAAACATCTCCTGGTAATAATGCCAGAAAATGCTAAATCAATAAACTTGTTTGTTCTATGCTTCAAGTCTTTAGAAACAGCACAATCATCTAATATTAATAGATAGAAAAAAGTTTTGTTATTTTTGTGTGTTGGACAGATGAGTACACTATATTAAAAAACATCTAAAATCCTCGCAAAGTGTATTAATTAGGTAATGGGTTTTGCCGCAGTTGGTTGGGCCTGTGATCATGCAATGAAATGGCACCTTATTCTT
>BLFK01001048.1:1509923-1519923 GCA_014634185.1 Astreopora myriophthalma | reverse complement strand
TAACTCAGTATAGAAAAAGGTCCTGCCATTAAAGTTGTGGAGGAAAGAAAGCCAAACCTGAATGTCACATTTCGTTTCCTTAGTCAAGCGAATACGGTGATGCGGGCGCTGGATGCCCTTGGTAAGATCGATCATTCGGCGAAGAAAGGCGCGGCCGGGGACGACAACGGAGCATGTAAAATTCAAAAGGCCTAATACGGACTGAAGTTCTCTAAGCGTTACTTTACGCCTCGTATAAAAGTGATGCAATAGCAGCTGACATTTTCGAAGCTTATCGCCCGGTAACCTGGCTTCCTGTCGAACCGAATCCAGAGTGATACCGGCGAACTGGAGCGTGGTGAATGGCCCGACGGTTTTCTCCTGGGCTATTGGAACCCCGAGATAGCTACACATGCGAAGGAAATTGTCAAGGTCGGATTGACATTTGTCCTTCGTAGGGGCAATGAATAGAATGTCATCCAAAATGTGGACAACACCTGAGGCATTTAACAAATGGGTTGACAGCCACTCAAGAGCTGAACCGAAAGCTTCGAAAATCGCACAGCTGGAACTACATCCCATGGGTAGAGCGCGATCAAAGTAATACTGATTAGCCCATTTCATGCCTAAAAGAGGATGATCCTTAGGGTGAACCGGGGTTATGCGAAATGCAGATTTAATATCGGTCTTAGCCATAAAACAGCTGGCTCCTAACTTTTTGATGACAGATATGGCATCACTTATAGACGCATGGTGGACGGAGGAGAATTCGTCAGGAATGTAGTCGTTAACAGATGAACCCTTAGGATACGACAAATGATGAATTAAACGAAATTCAGGGGATCCTTTTTGGGAACGATGCCCAAGGGAGAACAGCGAAAATTAGGAAAAGGTGGTGAAGGAAACGGACCAGCTATTCTGCCCGCTGCGAGCTCTTTGTTTAGTTTAGCAGTAACAATGTGGGGTGTTTCCCGTGCGCTCTTCAAATTAGGGGATTCGAAAGGACGCCTTTCCCCCATAAACATAATTCGAAAACCAAAAGAAAAGCCATCAATCAAAAAGTGTTTTAAAGCCGGAGCATAACCGTGTAAAAGAGAATCAAGCCTGCCCACCTTTATGGGGGTGACCGGACTGCTGAGTAGGGGGATGGGCTTGTTTGGGTCCGGGGCGGGCAGGGGGTGCGCGTTGCGAACTTGGGGATGAACATTGACTTGCGGGGTGGGATGAGCCACATTTGAAACAAACGTGGTCGAAGCGGCATCCGCCACAAAATCGCCCAGCATGAAATGCCCAACATGCCCCTTCGGAAACGACTGGCGGTTCCGTGAGCGGGTGGAGACCTTATCAGAGGAGGCCTGGGGACGAGCCCGGAAGTTTGTCACAGCCCTTAGCCATAGTTCCCAATGAATAGTATCCCAGGGGTATTGGTCGGGAGCAGACTGTCTTATGTTCGTCGTAAAATGACCAGTCACCTGGTTTGGACGCAATGTCCCTCACAACCTCGCAGTATTTCATCAGCTTAGGAGCCTCAATAGGATATTTCTCTACATAAATGGCGACAAAAGTATTAAAAGCTGATAACCACTGATTGAGGGTATGAATTTTTTTAGGTGGCTGACTCGGTTCTAGTGACAACCGGGGCTGAGTAGACGACGTACTTGAGGGGGTGAGAGACAGGGAAAAACGATCGGTATTTGGGCACAACGAAAGCAACCCGCCAAAATCAACATATTCATGACCCCAAATTTTTGCTTTGATTTTTGGGTTAACTCGACAGCCGAGCGCTATGGCGATGCTTGAAAATGGCTGCCTAGGGGAACTTTGAAGCTGGGTACCTTGTGTGAGAGCTGTGATCTCCCCTTGAATGGCCTCGCTGGAGGAACGCTCCGCATCGCTTTCAGCTGAAGGAACTGAAGGGGTGCGGGGGTCTTGAACCACGCTGTGGGTCCCCCCGGATCCCAATGCTTGGGATGGTCGTCGTGATGGAGGTGGATAGAGCTCGCAGGTCAACGGAGATCAAGTTTTGGTTGTGGTGGTTGCTCTGGTTCTGAGCGGCAACAGCCACGTCTGGAGAAACTTCAGAAAGGTCGGAACCTCGCGTGCGTTTGGTTCGCCTTTGCGTGTTGGACTGAGCGGAATGTGCACGCTTTTTGGGTGGCATGGCTTATCAATAAAATTGCTTTGATCGGAAACGAGATAACGATAAAATGAAAATTAACATGAACCGCAGAGGGACAGCACTGGAAATAATGCGCGTCGTGGTGACGAAACTGAACTTAAAAAAAAAATAATAATGAAATAAAAGAAAAGAAAAAGAAATAAATAAAATAAAGGAAAATAATAATAAGAATAAAAGAATGACAATAATAAAAACAAAGAACATAAATAACAATTAACGTCTTAATTAGCGCCAGACGTACTATAGTGCCTAGGGCAAAGGTAGAATACCGAGTGCAAAAGGACACACCCAAAAACTGAGCGGTCGGAAAGGATTGTACACTCATGCGGTAGCTACCAGTACCAAACAATGAGCCGGAGCCGGTAAAATAATGATACGTGTGCAGCCAGAAAGATGTACATACGTTTTATGTGCAGTCACGACTGTATGAGAAGTCGTGCAATCAAACAGCTGTGTAGCTGAGTCATACGTAGCCGCGCCCAAAAAGGGGGCAATGGCTTACAGCAAAGATATAAGGCTGACACAAACAATGGAGCAGTAATTAAAAATTCAAAGGCTCGGCATATGGCACAACTAAAAGCTGGCAAAACATGTAAAGATCTGTATCAGAATAAATCGCTGTATCAGAATAAAGCAATCTTAACAGACTCCCTCCGAAGAGGGAGAACTGGGCAACAGGCGCAAAGATCGCAGGACTGCCCCTCTGAGACTACGATATAACTTATGTTGGCCCCGAGAGTTCAAATGAACGCCATCGGGAGTATAAAAATTGTCTTTCGCCTTCCAAAACCCTCTATGGCCCCAAAACATGGCATATGGGATAGGGTCTAACACAACCCTTAGGTATCGTGTTAACATGCCGACCTTTGAGTTAAAAGCCTCAGCTGTGTCTCGGCGAATAGTCTGGCACACACACACCAACTTCACCCCGCATGACTCGTGGAGGAAATGAACAAACTCATCGAGGGCTGAACCAACATGCAATGGCGAAAGAGTAACGAGGTCATTACTGCCTAGTTGGAGAATGACGATATCAGGGCGAAAGGAATGAAGGACATGTGTGTCGAATTTTAACGTCTTTTCGACTGTTCTACCCCCAACTCCGTGCCAACGGATTAGCACAGGCGAAGAGATGTGAAAGTCAAGATCAAGGTCGTCGGAATGATTCGTAACGAACCGCTTTAAGCGCTTAATAAAGGAATGCCCGAGAATCAACACGTGGGGGGTGAAGTTAGACATGTCCCAACCATTGGCCGAAAAACCTGCGCACCTGAGGTCAAATGGTACACAAGAACAAAAAGTAGAATAGAAAAAACGAAGAAAGGAAAAACATTAACTTGCCTGGTAAAGTCTTCTACAGTACCGAAATCTGTGTTCGGATGTTAACACGATGGGAATGAAGGCGAGAAGGACCACGAGCTAAACTGATCTTGCCTATAACCTCGGTGTTATTTGATCTGACCTCATTTGATTGGCTTAAGCTCTATGAGTGACAACGCCTCTTGCCCCATGCCATGACACACCCAAATACTTAGCTATCGCGGGCCTCGAAATAAAATTACATTATGCTTATGTCATAATGTAGGCCTTTTAATGCAATATCATTCGATAAACATCGAAAAAAAATAAATTTTCAAATATTGCATACTAAATTTGATGAAGCGTTGGAGCTGATTTTAAAATAAGTATTTCTCAAAAGTCCAACGCTGTTGAAAGCAATCACAGTAATGAATCAGACATTGGAGGGATACACATCACGTTTCTAGAAAAACATTTTTCGGCCAAAGAATATTGATCTTGTGCAAAGCGTTCAAAGTTATCTTATTTACCGTTATGTTGCCCACTTTGACGAAACATTTCTCTTTTGCCAATACGGCCGTGGATAGCGTAGTAAACGCCACTTTAAACCTTGCTACGTGCTCAAATCCATCCTAAATAGAAGTGTATAGAATTAAAAGAGAAAGGAAGATGAAAGATAAGAATATCTGAAGCTACTCCTACAAGGCAAACTGGAACTGGTCTATCCAAAATGTGCCAGTTCTTAATTCGTTCCATACATCTTTCAACATGAACTCGTAAACTAGCTACTTTCTTGTTTTTCTCAACTTCCTCCTTTGAAAACTGCTGCTTTCCCTTTAATCAAAGTGACACTGTCGTTAGCTCGTGGATATGGCAATGGAAATGTCGGTTGATGTCATGGGTTTGACTACAAGGTGGCTTTTATTTATAATAGTTTGGAATGGTCTCTGAAATGTAATCGTGATGGTGATGTAATGGCGGAGGCGCTATTTGGGCTCTTTACGCATTTGTCCCCCAGGAATGCGTTACGAGCGCAAAGAGGATGTGTTCGCCATTACATTACTGCGGGAATGCTAGTCGGAAATTTGAATAAAACGCCTAAAGCAGCAGTGAGTGGCTTGAGTTTTGATACAATTTGTAAACCTTGTAAAAGATATATTTTAGATTTGATCGTTGGAAATCCTAAACGGGATCTTTACGAGCAAAAGCAGTGGCTTTTAAGCCTGGAACAACGTAAGCGAGACCCAACAAAGAGGGCAAAATTACTGAATGCCGATTGGTCAAAAGAGAGGGCATCTTTTTCAGTTTTCCTTTCATCGAGCCCCGAGGGCAAAATTACTCATTCCTGATTGGTCGAGCAGCGAAAATACTTGCTCCTGGTTGGCTGAAGATGCCATTTCTACATTTTGTTGGTTTCTTCACAAATTTGTGCCGCGACAACAAGTTCTTTCGGGTTCTTTGTAGTCTGGAGTTTGTGCCAACAATAGTTGGCGGTGGTTTACTTGGAGGGTTGTTTAGCACAGTTTAGATTGTTCTACACTGTACTTGTTTATTGTTACTTCGCTTCTCGAACATTTTACCCTGTTGATTTTTTTCATTGAAGTGCCACATTGTTGTAAATGAATGGGGGGCTTACTCAAAAAGACTGTGATATTATATTGAGTAGGGTCAAATTACTAAAACAGAATACCCAAAATGTGACTGGGAGTTTTCAAAAGGGCCAAACAGTGAAATAATCTGGCTGTAAAAGGTAAACAAGAAGTTCCATGTCAAACGTTCAAACTTAAAATAACTTGCATTATATAGTCTCATGATGTAGGAGGAAGGAATGGCAATAGGATATACAATCTTACTTGATTCATCAACGTTAAATCGAAAAACATTTATTGTAAGTTTCTTCTTAACAATAGCATGTACCATTTATCCTTTGATGAAACTTTTTCTTTCAATAGCAGAATAACATATTTGAAGTAAACGCAGAGGTTTTAGATGGGTCAACACAACATATAACATATCAACGTTCTTGTTTGGTTCCAAAATTTTTGACAACGTAAAGGTTGTCTTGGACTAGGCAAAAAAACCCAACGATATATAACATTACTTGAAGAGCATCTTCAGAGGCCGAGAATAATAAACCATAAATGTTAAAGATAAAGAAACGTTAACATTGTTGCTTTCACTCGCACTACTGTTGGGTATTTATAGCTGAAAGGATGAGCGAGTTGTTGTCATAAGTAACAGTGATGTTGTCAAGGAACAGGAGGGCTTCACATACTGTGGAATCAGCAGCAGTTGGCAGATCTTCGACCACTTTCTGAAGTACTTCATTGAACACTGTAAGGTACAGGCATCTTCCATCTTCTGGATTAACAATGATGGTTGCATACCAGCGCTTTTCGCAATCGCCACTTCTCATGAAATAGCCACATCTATCACAGTGGACAACGGCAGTTGCTGTTGGCTGTATGACTTTTCTGGAGCACTTTACACATTTAAGGAAAGCTTCAACTTTCTCAACAGAATGGATCCTGGGAATATTGATCGTAGTAGCCTTGTCTTTCTCATAATGTTCTGCTGCCACAGCCTGGATGTTATCATTGCTATCAAGGGTAAAAACTGAAGTGAAGACAGTTGAAAGTTTTTTCTTGCCCATCCAGTGACGAACCTGACCTGAGGAAACAAAATACACTTGCCCTTCTTTCACGGTAGATATATTGTGTCCTCACAAGTCCAGGTCAATAGTTCCTGTGTTATCTGCTACTTTAGCGGTTGCGACTTCAAGATTTCTATTGGGTAAGGTGGACGGTGTTCCAATGCTCATCACCTTCACACGAGCACTCACACAGTCCCCAATATCTGCATTGGCGATTATTTCCTGTACTGAAATAGGTAGACTGGCCTTTTTCAATTCTTCGTTGAACTGGAACGAATAGTCGGTCGGTTCGGGCATGGATATTTCTGTGATATCATTCACAATAAACTTTTTGGCATCAGATGTATAACTACATCTTTTCAGTTTGATAGCTGTATGGCACTTCTCACTGTCGGCGAGAAGGGGCCTTTTGCTCTTGGAATAAAGTAGCCCTTCTTCGATGACTGACGTGGACGTTTGTAATCTTAAAGTGGAATAGTCCATTGTGACTCTTTTGTTTCTTTTGCTTGGAGAGAGGTAATGGACATGGCACCAATGATTGTGTCTGCTTTTCTAGGAGAAGTTTTGGTAGCTGTAGCTGGGTTCGTCGACCCTTGTGAATAAAAATGGTTGTAAAAGCCAGATTGTACCGGTGGAGTTTGGTTTTGACTTGAAGCTGGGTATACTGTGCCTTCAACTCTCTGAAGTTCCTGGACAGCTTTGTTTTTGGTCGAGTTTTTGGGTTTCGGAGGTTTTGCTCCGGGTGTGGGCATATTGTCGCTCGCACATCAGGATCAAGTGCACGTGCAACGATTCACAGTGAAATGTGCTTTAGTCTTGATTGGCTACGGAAAATTTCTTCATAGCCTACCGCCTGAGGAAACAGCAGAAGCGTGATGCCGTTTGATTGGTGGATTTCGATCCGACAGCTCGTTTATGCTTATGTTGTGGTTGAACTATGGTTGAACTTCAATATTTTCCCGACTTTCCTTGAAAATGTGAATTTTCTACAAATTGTTAAATAATAACGGATTGGCGATGTAAATAATGCATATATATATATATTTTTTTTTTGAAAAATTAATTATGTCATAAACAGAGTAGAAGAAGTGCAAATATTTTGTCATAAACAGGGTCAGGGTTGGATAGACTGGGCAGCACATTTCGACTATTAAAGACTTGTGTTAGCCTCACAAAAATATCAGGTATTTGGGGAAAGGAGGAATCAAATAAGGAAGGAAAATTTTGGGTATGTCCTTGGGGGAGGAAATGCAGTAATTAATACTTATGAAAATGGGGGTGTAAAAGTATTAGACTTTGAAACTATGGTGAAATCTCTCGCCCTAACGTGGTTGAGAAGGCTTTATTCTGGAAAGGATGCTGGCTGGAAAAGTTATTTCAGGTTTCGTTTAAAAGGTTTTGGGGGAGATTTTATTTTCAAGCCTCTGACTTAATTGCAATAATTGTAATTAGATAATGTATCCCTCTCGAAGTTAAGAATAGCCCGAACACTTGCACTGTGTCAATTCTATTTTGTTTTAATGTGTGTTTTGTGTTGTGTATGTGGGCAATTCCACATGAGACTAGAGAAAATTCCATTTTTTCAAATTAGTTTACAGGTGGAAATATGGTACAGAGAATATAGATTGCTCTTCCTGAAAACAAGGTTTTGGACACAACCAGGGTGCCAGTGTTTCAGGGGGGTGCAGTTTAAAGCAGATGTCAGTTTTTAACTTTTGACTACAATCATCCAACATGAAATGTTGGACTGATTATTTCTGAGTACAACAATCTTTAATTTCCTTGTTCTTTTATTTGCAAGAAAGTCCTTACCAAATCACTTATATTTATGGAAAAAAATTGACCTTACTGTTTTTGCAGGAAAATTATCTTAGTGGGTCAAGTATTGTTATGGACATAACGTTGGGTCCGTGACATTTTGTGCAATTACTTTAATTTTCTAAACAAGTATGGTAATAATTATCAAAATATTTTAGGAGCAGTCAGTATTAGTAAATAAGCATATATTGATTAAATGAAAAGATCAGAATAGCTCTTGTGTTTGGAACCAGAGCAATGCAAACTTTGTCATGGACGCAACGTCATGGACGTAACATTTCCAAAGCACTTTTCGGCTGCAAGTGTCCATGCATCCATAAACAAATATGGTAATAATTATCTAAACAAATGTGGTAATAATTATCAAAATATTTTGGGAGCAGTCAGTATTAGTAAATAAGCATATATTGATTAAATGAAAAGATCAGAATAGGTCTTGTGTTTGGAACCAGAGCAATGCAAACTTTGTCACGGACGCAACGTCATGGACGTAACATTTCCAAAGCACTTTTCGGCTGCAAGTGTCCATGCATCCATAAATCCATAAACAGCGATAGGGAAAGTGCTGTTTTGATAACCCATTGACCTGTCGTGGCCATCAAGAGAATGAACCCAGTTTGGGCCTCGGGATATGAACTTGCCTTTGGCCTTCTTCTTTTTATATTGAGGAGCCCTTTCAGTGAGTGCATCTGGATCTACATTGTACATTACTGCATAGACAAGATCTCGCAGGACATTAAGGTTGTGCACTTGTCTGAGTTTCTTGTGCAACGCACGGTATCTAAGACGTTTTCCCGGTCCTTGCATTTCTTCCCTCACTACGTCCTTGGCCTGGTCGTCATGAACAGCTCGGTCTGTGTATGTTAGTCCGAAGTACTGAAGTCTTTTGTCCAGCGTCCTCAAGCTCCACACATCACTGAAATCCCTCGACACAAAGTCTAAAAGTTCATTTCGACGAAGGATTTCCTTCACATAACGAGTTAAAGCCTCTTTTAACCCCTCGTCCTCCTGCCAATCGTTGTTCTGAATGCGAGCAGTCGCCATCTTGAATAGCATACCCCAAAGGCATCCTGGTCTTAAATTGCACGATTCAAAGGAATTCTGGTCTATGGCAACAATAGGTCAATGACTGTTTTTTTTTTCAGTGAAAAAAAAAAAAACCTATGGCAAACATAGGCCATGGATAAATTTTAAATTCATTTTCATTTTAAAATGACTTTTTTTAAAATTGTTTGACTTTTACTTTAGTTTTAGTTTAGTTTAGTTTTTACTTTTTTTAAGATTCAATTTTATTTATATCTTAAATGATTTTCTTTTTCTTTGAAGTTCAGTTTAAAACAAGCATGCCTTTATCAAAATTTTAAATTCAAATCAAGTTTTATTTTACGTTTGTTTTTTCTTTTGAACTTTTTTTTTAATTAAGTATAAAACAGCGATTGAATTTGAAATGATTGATGCGGAAATTGGTAAGAGTGAGGGAATTTCCTTATGGCCACCCTAGGCCACCATACACCTGTACCTGCTGGCCCGGCAGCACCTGGACAGACTAATGCCCATGCACAAGCAACTCCAGACGATCCTATGAAAGACATGAAAATTGTATTTGTTGGGGATCAGTTGAAAAGAGTGCGTTTTGCTGGTGCCAAGGATCTGCTTTCTGGATCCCATACACCATCAGATCGGTTTGAGCACTGCTCCCCTTTCAAACCTGTTATGTGGAACACAAAGGCATCTCTCCTCCTTTCTGCCTAAACCAGAGTCAGTGAATCAGGTTGGAACGTTGAAATATTTTAGAGAAAAGTACAACTGCAGAAATGTCACCCCAGGCAAAGTGCTAGACTCCTTTGAAAGAAGCGAGGAATTGTTTCTCAGTGTGGGAAGAGCGTACATTATTACTGAAGCACTGTTTTTTGGGGAGGCAAAAGCTTGATGACAAGCCAACAATTAATGTATTCCCAGACAACATCGCTCATGCCAGTAAGGAAACCAAAACAAAATACTTTGATGATGCTTTTGGCAAATTTATTGACAAATTCTTGCTGCACAAAGGGAATGATGAGTCCCATGGCAAT
>BLFK01001048.1:1499400-1509825 GCA_014634185.1 Astreopora myriophthalma | reverse complement strand
ACTTGCTTGACCTCCGAGGGAATTTTCTGCCTGAGCTTAGGAGTTATCAGTAGGCATTGGTGGTCTGATCTACCAATCGGTGGTAGGTGTTGAGCATCATAGTACAGCTCAGGCATATTTGTTAGTATGTTATCTAGAATGTTCTGTCCTCTAGTTGGAGCCTTAACAAGACTCTTTAGGCCAAATCGAAGGCATATTGGACGCAAGTTGAGTGAATTAAAATCGCCTCCAATAATGATCCCAGTTGATGGTCGGTCCGCGAGCACAGAATCTACTCCACGTGTGAGGTAATCTAGCATCTCTCTATCATGTTCTTTAGTTTGTCCCGGAGGATAGTATACACCAGCAGCAAGAATCGCGCTGTATGATATACAGCCCAGTCCCCCACAATTGTTAACTCAAGCTTTTTGGTTTTATCTCATGTTTATTATTGTTTATTAGCTTTTGCAGACTTGGTGGCTCCTAAAGGAGCTGTTTTGTTTTGTTCTTGCTTCACTCGTAGAAGTGGTCTTCAAATTTAAGCAGCAGCAGCTTTCCTTCTCAATGCATGTTGGACAACATAGGGATGTACTGCCTAAGACGTTTCCTGCATGTTGCTTCCAGCTCCTTGACTGACTTTCCCTGCAGGTCACGAATAACGAGGTCATGCTCCCTGGCGTCCACGATCTTCAGTTCGGCGATAGCGACAAAGTCTTGGAGGGTACCTCTGGGGGAGTTGGCCAGCCGAAAAGCATTCGCCATGCTGCAGTCATTTTTTGTCTGGATGTTCAAGAATTTCTGGTAGCGCTGGTGGATTCCTGCGAGGCTGTGTGTACTCACTCGATTTGCACCTCGCTGCTGTTGTTGTTGCCGCTGCGGCTCCTCTCTTTGGCTTCTGCGAAGCGTCTCCAGCTCTGTCTTCAGAGCGGCGATGGTCTTTTTAGCATCCGCCAACTTGTTTTGGAGGTTCTTGATCGCTTCATCTCTGGTTCTCACCAGGTTCGCCAGCTCTTCAGCATCAGCGGTAGACTCTTCTAGCTCCCTCTCCTTCTCTGCCAGCTCACCTGCGAGTTCTTGGTTTTGCTGCTGCAGGTTCCTGAGGGACTCCCCTTCTCTTTCGGGCTTTTTTTGCAGCTTCTCGTAGAGTCTCTGTAACTCTTTGTTGGAGGCGCTCTGAGAGGACTGTGATGACTGCGATGCTGATGTAGATGGCTCAGGTCCCTTGTGCTGTGTTTCTCCTTTTCTTTTCTTTTTCTGT
Source organism: Astreopora myriophthalma (assembly GCA_014634185.1). NCBI lineage: Eukaryota > Metazoa > Cnidaria > Anthozoa > Scleractinia > Acroporidae > Astreopora > Astreopora myriophthalma. The sequence goes on along the minus strand of BLFK01001048.1, from coordinate 1,508,588 downwards.
GGAGCCTGGGCTGTGCATAAACACTGGCGAACATCACCATTGCATAAACCAAACTTATGGTTGCAGTGAAATATTGAGTGGTCACCACCACAGATAATACATTTTAGAATTCGCTGAGACATTGTTTTCGCGATAAGTTGTGGATACTCGTGCTACGCTGTAATGACACTAATGAAATTTCGAGCTGAGTCGTAATGCTTTTAAACACTATGATGGATCGAAATAACAGAGATGTCATTGGTTAGAAGTTTCAGAATGGAATACTAATGAATAACTGTCATTTTTTATTAGCCAAAACCAATTACTGTTGTAAAATTTTTGCATATGAATACCGTACTATTACAATAACTTTGTTTCCATAGGTTGATTTGGATCCGACCGATGTTATAAAAGGATCACTCAAAATTGAATTTGACTGATTTCATTATGAATCACCATGAGCTACTCACCTTAATCCAGAGTTATCAGACTATTTTCACGTTCCTCGTCGATCGCGGCGTACTCGCTGCAAGGCGTGAATGTGATTGCGGACAAGAGATGCTGTTGAGAGAGGCCGAACACGCAAGACGGATATCACTGGGAATGTTCGGCGCATCAATGTAGAAAATGGCGATCCATCAGAGCTGGCTCCTTTTTCGAAAATTCAAAGATCCCACTTGCACATTGGCTGTATATCATTTTCCTGTGGTCCATTGAAGTACAACGCAAATAAGTGGCAATGCCAGTGGGGTTATCACTGCGGACAGTCACCACAGCACTGCAGGGACTCAGAAACATCTGCTCCCTAAAGATCCTACATGATCACATTAAGTTAGACAGGTGCGGAGAGACAGTGGAGACCGATGAATCGATGTTTGAGCACAAACAGAAGTGCAAAAGAGGGCGAATTTCCAAAGGCACCTGGGTGTTCGGCATGGTTGAAAGAGGAAGTGGCAGGGCTCTTATTTTTTGAGTACCCGGCCATACAAGAGAAACCCTGGTTACCGGCCTTGTCCAGAACTTCATTGAACCCGGAACTCTCATCATTTCTGACAAGTTTTCGCCTTACTTCAACCTGAACAATAGCAGTTATGTTCATCTCATGGTTAACCATTCGGAGAACTTTTTTCGATCTTTATACAGGAGCCCACACGAACACCATAGGAGGAGTCTGGATTCAGGTGAAGAGAAAGCTGAAAGCGATGAACTGGACCCACAGTGACAAACTGCCTAGTTATCTTGATGAGTTCAACTGGTGGAACGTTTATCCAGGCGATCACTTCGATAACCTGTTAGCTGACATTGCCGAGTACCATCCTCCAAACTAAGTTCGCTCAGTTTGACTGTTCAGCTGGGATTCACAAGAAATATGTACAGCACACCACTCATGATTCCCTGGAGGATGAAATGGGAATGGTAGATGATCTAATGAGGCTGGATCCCTTTACTCATGTGCCTTCAAGGTCTCATGATAGCTTTCCTGACATCAAAGGGTGCCCCCCTAAGGTATCTCAACGTTGTGGAATTTCATCAGTGGCTAGAAAACCACAAGGAAGAACTCTCATTGTAGCAATTGAAGGGCTTTGTGCAAAACTATTGTGAGTGACATTTAAGGTGAAAATGTTTTTTTGGCTTATGTTTTCTCAAAAACTGAGCACAGAACAGTGAAAAAATACAGGGCAAAGTTTAACACACGAAAACAAGCCTCTGCGAGAAATCAGCTATATTTTGGAGCCAAGTAATAATTAAAAAACACTCAAAAAGTCACGGTAGTTTTGTAGAAGCTTGTTGATGATTAATATTCTGACACCATGTTACCCTGTTATAGGCAATGCTGTGATGGAATTGAGGGCTATTTATCTCCTATATGTGGTTCATAAAAGAACATCTGCATGATGATGCCATTTGACTACAACTCCCAGAATCCTTCAGGTTACACCTGTATGCTTTTCTCATGCTCATTAGAGCCATTGTTATTTTACCCCATTAGGATTACAAAATTTTAAATAAGAAAGGAAAAACAATCTGAATTCTGGTAGTTGTAGTCCAAGAGAAGGAAAAGCCCTGGGATCCAGAATGAGAATCTACACTTGTTTGCCAGTAACCTAATTGAAAACAGAACAAACATCAGCCACTTGCCCATTGACAACACCAAAGGAAACAATAACGATTTTTCTTGACACAATTTTTCATTAAATGTAAATGAATAAAAAAGATATGCTGAATGTGCCAAAACCGTTGTTGGACGAATTGTCCTCGAGTCCTTTCCCGAATTTAAATTCTTGAAAGCTGTTATCCCAGATCACATTTCACAGTATCTATTTATGTTATGTTTTAATCACCATCAGAGTTCATTTCACTTCCCAACGTACAGTAGAAGTGTGCTCGCATAGAAGTGAAAAGATCTTAGAAGAAGAGCCTTCATCCCATATGCTAACGGTCCTCAACAGGTCCTTTTCTGTTTCAACATATTCCACTCCCTCCATAAGTTTTTCAGTCAGATTATTATCAACAGGAATGTCAAAAGGCATGGAACAATCAGATGTTGCTTGTGACTCTTGGTCAGAAATTGCACTCTTGATTAATCCTTCCAGGGTAACATGGTTATTGTCAGCCAGAAACCTGACCTTGTTGGTGGCATAGGGTAGATCCTCTACATTTGTTTTGTAATTCCCATCACATATGCAGCAACAGTTATCTTGTTGAACACTGGAAAATCCAAAGTAATCCAGAAGGAGTTTCTTCAGAAAAGTGTCCTCTGCTCTGCAATAGAATTTCATCGACTCTTCTATATGCTTTTTATTATTTCTAATATCAGAGTTGTTGTAGTAAAGTGTAGCATGTGATGAAAGTCCTGTATGACCAGCACGACCAATTTCTTGCATGTAAACTTCAAAGCTACTCGGTGGTGTTATGTGAGTGATTTTCACCACATGAGGAACATCGACCCCCATACCAAGTGCTGGTGTTGCAAATATCACCCTGACCCTTGAATTTTCCTTTTATATTTCTGATATTATGTCTTTTTTATGCAACTGGTTTGGGGGGCATGAAACTGTGCAAACAGTCTTGCATTGGGTTCTGTGGTTTCTCCAACATACTGCTTGTCCTTCAATACTCTTTCAAATAACCCATAAGCATATCCACAGTATTTGAGTTTTAGGTAGATAATGGTCATTGGGTAGTTTTCTCTTTTAAGTGCTAGTTCTTTTGCAATGGGTTCGAGGATTTGGTTATAACTTTTGTTCCCATGGTGATTACGTAGACGCACTTTCTTGGCAAGGTAAATGTTCACTCAGTTAGGGCTTAGTGCAACAATTTTAAGTCACTTTTGAAATGTAGACTTTGTTCCAAGTCCCTCAACAAATGAGGTGGTGCTGTTGCTGTCAGGAAAGAATGCCTTCAGCACTGACAGGTCTTTGAAGTCTTTTCTAAAGCCTTCACCCCTGAAAAAGAAAGGGAAAACTCGAGCTAGTAAATCATCTTAAAATTCAAACATAACGTCAATAATACATAAACATTTGTAAATACTTCCGGTGCCGTAATCGTGTTTTAGTTTTCCAAGACGTATGTGCATGATTTAATCTCTAGACACTAATAAATGTCAGATAAAAAACATTGACAGAAATCAGTATTTCACACACTTACCATAATTCAACACAATGAGCTTCATCAACAACACAGGCGACATTTTCCTGGCCTTTCAGAATATATTCAAAACACTTCATTTGAAGAGGTTTTAAATGTAAAGACGGAAAATTGCCGTTGTTCAAAGAAAATCCGACTCGGCGAAGCACTGACAAATACTGTGGTCCACTCGAAGAGACCGCCATCTTGAATGTTTCAATTCAGATATGATAATTTATGCCGTATAATCCATGTTAACTTCCCATAAAGTCTCCCTATATATCTTCCATATATGGTATTGCTTTGTAGCTATTACCAATGCTACTTGAGTTGCATGAACTACTTGACGTCCTTGTACTACTTGAGGTGCCTGTTCTACTTGACGTGCTTGTAGTACTTGAGTGCTTCTACTACTTGACGTGCTTCTACTACTTGAGGTGCTCTGCTACGTGACGCACTTCTACTACTTTATTTGCTTGTCTTACTTGAGGTGCTTGTACTACTTTATTTGCTCGTCTTTCTTGAGGTGCTTGTACTACTTGAGGTGCTCGTACTAATTGACGCGTTCCTACTAATTGAGTTGCTTGTCTTACTTGAGTTGCTTGTACTACTTGACATGCTTCTACTACTTGAGGTACACCTATTACTTGAGTTGCTTGTCTTACTTGAGGTGCTTGTACTACTTGACGTGCTTCTACTACTTGAGGTGCTTGTACTACTTGACGTCCTTATAATACTTCAGGTGCATGTAGTACTGGACATCCTTCCCCTAATTGAGTTGCTTGTACTACTGGTCGTCCTTCTACTACTTGAGTTGCTTGCACAACTGGTTGTCCTTCTACTACTTGAGTTGCTTGTACTACTTGTCATCCTTCTACTACTTGACGTGCTTGTACTACTTGACGTGCTTCTACTACTTGAGGTGCATATACTACTTGATGTCCTTCTACTACTTGAGGTGCATGTACTTGACGTGCTTCTACTACTTGAGTTGCTTGTCTCAACTTGAGGTGCATGTACTAGTTGATGTGCTTCTATCTACTACTTGAGTTGCTTGTACTACTTGGGGTGCATGAACTGCTCAAGGCACTTGTTCTGCTTAAGGAACCTGTACTCCTAGAGGTGGTTGTAGTACTTGTATTATACATATAAATATAATACATACTTGTATTATTTGAGGTTCACTTGTACTACTTGTGGTGTTTACTTTAGGGTGCTCTGGGATATGCATTTGAGAACTAGCTAATTTTTTTTACAATGAAGGGAGCGTATGATGAGTTATGTAAGCCCGCCCCACACTTGAGGAAAAATAGAAACCTTATTACAAATAAAATTGGAAAACAAAATTATTGCATATACATGGTGTTCCAAAAGTTGGTGTCCTTTTTTCAACTTAGAGAAAATATTGCTTTCTGATCTGTCCGGTCTATGAGGCCTTCCAAGTTAATAAGTCATGTTTACACTTTTTCTATGGGCAATTTCAGTAATCTGCATGTCCCCCTTTGTTTCTTATGACATTTTTCAGGCGTCGTGGCACAGAATGAGCCAGCTCTTTTAAGGTAGCGGGGGCAGTCTCCATGCCTGGCGTAGCCGCATTTTCAGCTCATCCATTGTTTTTGGGACCAGATCGCGGTATGTAACGTTGCTGATAATGCTCCAGAGATTTTCTGCTTGATCAAGGTCTGGGGAATTAACAGGCCACTCGTTTTTGTCTGTAAAATTGTGTAATTTTCTCTGGCGCCATGTTTGAGTAGCCTTGGCTGGGTGAGCAGGTGCTTCATCTTGTAAAAAAGTCATTCTCCTAAATAAAGGCTTGACTTCCTTTTTAAGTATATTGTTAATGTAATAGTTAGGTGTTAATGTAATAGTTAGGTGTTAATGTTTGCCCTTGCCGAACAAACTGAAGGTTTCTTAAAGGGCATGTAAACCCCCAAACACAGGTTTAGCTCATTATGTAAAAAAGTGGTGCTAAAAACAGTTTTGTGACTCATTCTTGCCAATTCGAAGTATTTAAAGAGAAAAATGTGGGAAGTTCACTTCCGCTTAAAACAATAGCGAGTGCTCGTGACGTCAGCGGTTGAACACAAACATTGCGCGATTGAGAATACTACTGTAATTATCATACCTCGATTGAAAATGATCATCTGGGTGACTGGAGTCCTGAGAAGGACTGTTGTTGTTGACTGACGTTTCGACAACCTGTGCGGAAGCCATCTTCAGAATCAAGTGATCGATTTTAGTCAGTCGAAAATTCAAAAACCCTGGTGAGTGATTCGATTGGTCAAAAGGTGGAGTAGCCGTTAGTAAACCCGAAAAGTGATTGGCTGTGAAGACGTGAGCGGAGCTAGTTATGTAAATAGAGTGATAAACATGCATAATGAGCTACTGTTTTCGGTTGAGTAATCGTTTGTAAGGTGTGGGGAGTTAACAAGTTTGTGAGCATGAGACAACTTTAATATGCGCTACTGAATGTAACTCAGCCTAGAGATTATAATACTAATTTGATATCGTTTATAGTTCGACATCAATGTCATCATCGTCATCTGGGTCAATTGCAACTGACAAGTTGGCATCGTTGGCCTCTTCTACATCCGAATCCATGATGACAATGAAAGGGTTTGAGAGGTTGGGCTCATCCAATACGGAGAGTTGCGCTTGGAGCTTGTCTGATCCCGCTTCGCAAGGTTGTCCTTTCTTGAAGCAATGAATCATTGAATCTTCTGTTCCATCAGCTGCCAGATTTAACGCACATGACTTGAATGACTTTGAAATGACATCTGCAGATAGCCGAGTCCAGGCGGTCAATACCCATTCCACGATGGTCTTTCTTGATGGCGGTCGCACGTTTCCAGCTTCTGTGTATTCTTGAACACCACTAGCCATCCATTCATCGTACTGCTCAGCAACTAATGCCTTGAACGGTTTGTTCCAGCTTACATCTGGCGCATGTACATACTTTGTACAACCACCGGGGATGATGACCTGGTCAACATTGATTCTGGAAAGTGTTTCCTTTACACTTTGCATCATGTGACATTCGTACGAATCCCACGCCAGTAAGCGTCTATTAAAGGAAAGTGCTCCAAGAACGCTTCTCACCCAGTTCAGGGTAAATTCTTCATTCATCCAGGCATTGGCTGATGTGGCTATAACGCATTTATGCTTATAATCTTCGTTTAGCTTCGTCGACTCTCGCTTCGTGCCACGAAACACAATAAACAGTTTTAATTTTGTCCCGTCAGCTCGAGCAGATAAGCATACTGTAACCATGACTTTTTCGTGTCCCGTTGTCTTCAAATTGACGGATGTAGCTCCTACTTTATCGACAGTAGTGTCGGAGACCATATCATTCCACACAGGCGTTTCATCCATAGCTATAATGCAAGGAGGCTGATAGTTGTGTTGTTGCGAAAGGCGGCGAACATGAAGGATATAGGATATCAGTTTATTGATAACTCGATGTGGATCTTGCTGGACAGTAGTTGTCTTTCTTCTCAGTGAAAGCCCATTTCGCAGCATAATCTTCTGAAGCCAGCCTTTGGTTGCCTTGAACAAGTCTTGTTCACCTTCTGGACATCTTTCTTCGTACAAGTGTTTTGCCTTTACCATTATAAGTTTGCGAGAAACTCTGAGGCCATTTGCTCTTCGACCGTGAATCCATTCAAGGAATATCTCATCAAGGTTATCATCAATAACCTTTCGTCCACCTCTTTCAAGCCTTTCCTTTCCTTGCCCTTTGTGTTTTTTCTTTCAATTCCTTGATTGACTGTTTGTTTTGACGCCACTCGTGGATACGCTTAACTTCAACCTTATATTTTTTGGCCGCCGCTCGGTTAGATTCCCTTTCTGCGTATTCTATCGCCTCGTATTTAAATGACATGGTAAAGCTTCACTTCTTCTCTCCTTTGTGCGAGGTAGCTGCATCATGAGAAGTAGACATGATGCCAAACAACGACTAAAAAAAATGAGCTTAAAGAGTTAGACAGTACTAGCGTGCCGGTATGTACAAGGTCGGCTGTTCAATCACGTGTAAAGGTCGTGTACAGTGCCTGGTACCACACAGCGGTCACTTGTCAATCAAGACATGCTTTGCTTGTGATCAAAGTCCAATGAAGAAAAGAGATCAAGGTCAATCAGGGTCAATAACACTTGGACGATTTGCAGCATGGCCAGGACAGACTGCAATTTTAGTTTCTCCATGTCCTATGAAATGAAGTTTACGGCAGCGATACGTGGACATCATGTATACAAGGTGACGTGGACCCCAATTCTAGATGAGGTTTTAATCTGCAAGAAAGACAACCGCGAGGAGGCAAAAGAGTATGATCTTCATGCTGTTGGTGTGTACAAAGAATCACCCGACGAAGGAAATTTGGATTTAACAGGGCATGTCCCCATTGAACTGTCAAGGGTGCTTGCTGGTTTTCTGGCTGCTTCAGAAACGAACTCTCTCGCTGTCAAAGTTTGTGGAAAACGAAAACGTGAAGTGGGTCTTGTCTTTCCTGGATGTTACCGAGCTAGGACAAACCGAAAGAAAGTTGCTGACATATTGAGTCAAGAAATCAAGAAGATAAAAGAGCGCTATCCGTACTTTGAACTAGACATCGAACAAGATGCTGTTTGCAAGCCATTGTTGGTCAAACACAAAGAAAGCTAAATAAATTGCGTGATTTTCTAAGAGTTTCCTTTATTTTTGATGCGATTCTTGGAGGGTGGGGTGAGGGAAGGGGGGCGTCTATTAGATACGGGGCGTTTATTTGAGAGTGGGCGTTTATTAGACCATTTACGGTATGCATACTTTGTACACTTACCGCATTTCCTCTCTGTCTGAACAACATACTGTAAAGTCACAAAGTTAATAGTGCATCACACAGTTATCAGTTATTCCTTTTGTCTCTTGTCGGAAATTTCATTACACTGTGTACAGACAACTAGTTCGTTGGTGTTGGGGCTATCTTGGCAGGAATGTGAGGGTTGCGCTCCCGTCCTGTGCTGTGAACAAAATATGGAGTACATTTCCAGCGGATTTTGGTTCCTCGTACACAGGGTTAAAGCCACCGAACATATGAAAAAGACGAATAAAACCACCTTATTTATTTCAGGTTGCTCTGATTTTATGCCGTTGTTGAGTTCGATTCCAACATTAAAAAGACGCATGTCAAAAAAAAAACAATAAAAGGTAAGTGTCTATTCGTAAATACAAGAACAATTTACAAGCGTTTTTTACTTTGTTGGTGTTATTCTCCGAAGCAATTGTGATTTCTGAATGATGTTTTAATATATATTTTAACACACTTAAATTACATGAAAGTGAAGACTGATCATATTGCAGTTAAATTACATGAAATGCTTTAGGGTAATCCCGCTGAATTTCCGATTTGCAAATTGCGTGACAAACTGCTGCACGGCTGTTTCTTTGCATGGTTTCTCAGAGGAAGCGGCAAGCGGTGCTGGAATACTTTCCCGGATGTCCTGAATAGAATTTTTTAGTGCCTGTTGGTCCTCTTCGTATTCACGAACCAGCATGTCAATCAAGGCCTCTGTGTAACCTTAAGATAAATAAACGAGCATGGGTGATTGAA
>BLFK01001048.1:1489400-1494400 GCA_014634185.1 Astreopora myriophthalma | reverse complement strand
TAATCGATGACCAGGAGGTACGGCTGGCCTTTTAGCTCGAAAGGTCAGCTGCCACTTCCTGCCACGGTCGATCTGGAAGATCTGAAGGGATTGTGGGCTCTGCTGCATTGACATGCTCCTTGGTGCAGGTTGTGCACTTGTTTACCACTTCCTCCAATTGCTTGCTTAGTCCCGGCCACCAAACTGAGGCTTAAGCACGCTCTCTGCATTTTGCAATGCCTTGGTGGGCTTCATGTATTCTGTCTAGCACGTCTTATCGCATGGACAAGGGGATCACAATGCGGTTGCCTTTCATCAGTAACCCTTGCTGCACATTCAGTTAATCTTTCTCTGGCCAATAGGACTTGAGAGGACCGGGAAGGTTGGATTTCTCAGGCCACCCTTCAGTACAGTAAGACATCAGCTGCCTCATGACTTGCTGCTGTTGGGACCTGAGTTCCTCCAGTCGTTTTTCCGCAGCAGGGAGGTACTTGACAATCAAGTCAACAAAGGCTTTCACTTTGGTCTCCAACTTTCCTTCTTCGTGATTTACTGGTCTGACCAGAGGAGCTCGTGACAGAGCATCAGCTGCGCAAAGAGATTTCCCTGGGACATGTGGTATGGTGTAGCTGAAGCACATCGTTCGCATATGGAACCTCTGTACTCTGGCTGGGAGATCCTCCAGACTCTTGGTGTTCAATAATGGGACCAAAGGCTTATGGTCAGTCTCAGTGTGGAATTTAAGGCCAATAAGGTAGTCTGCGAAGTGTTCACTTGCCCCAGTTATGCCCAGGGCTTCTTTTTCGATCTGGGCATACCGCTTCTCCATAGGGCTCATAGCTTGCGAGGTGTACGCTACAGGGCGCAATTGACCATCGTCTTGTTTCTGAAGTAAAACCGCTCCAAGCCTGTAGGACTTGGCGCAAGGGTAGGGGTTGTGGTGAGGCTCCTCTTTAAGGAAAAGAAGGCATTCTCTTGTGCTTCACCCCATGGCCAGTGATTCTTGGAGCCGAAGATCCCTTAGTGGCTTGGACAGCTCAGCTATCTGGGGTTGGAATTTGCTCAGTTGGTTGACCATTCCCAGAAATCTAAGTTCAGACTGGTCCTTAGGGCTCTCCATCTGTAGTATAGCTTTTACTTTCTTGGGGTCAGCTTGCACCCCGTTGGAGTCAATGAGGGTACCCAGAAATTCTACTGATGGCTTGGAGAACTCACATTTCTATTCATTCAAGGTGAGGTTAGCCTTTTGTAACTTAAGGAGAGTTGCTTTAAGGTGCTCATCGTGTTCATGAACCGATTTGCAAAAAAAAACAGGATGTCATCCATCTGGCACAGGGCACCCTCTGTCCCTTCTAAGACCTGCAAGATCTGCTTCTGGAAGTGTTCGGGCGCTGAACTGATTCCAAAAGGGAGGCAGTTGAAACAGAATCTGCCAAATGGGGTGATAAATGTGGTAAGTTTTGCCGACTCTGGAGATAAGCCAATCTGCCAGAACCCAGAATTTTCATCAAGTTTAGTGAACACCGTAGCTCCTGCCAGTTGACCGAGATTGTGGTCTACACTTGGCAGAGGATGGAACTCTCTCAGGATGTTTTCGTTTAGTCTGGTTAGGTCCACGCAGATGCGCACTTTCCCATTTGCCTTGGGAACCACCACCATCCCAGCACACCACTCAGTTGGTTCAGCAACACGTGAGATAATCTGCATTTGCACCATACGGAATAGTTCTTCTTTGACTTTAGAGAGGAGAGGTACCGGAACTCTTCGCGGTGTTGAGAGTGCATGTGGCTTGGCATCCGGTTTGAGTTTTATTACATAATCTGGTCCGTCCAATTTCCCCAAGCCCTCAAAGAGGTTCGGGAGTTTCGCTTTGAAATCGGTGGCTGTTACTTCATGGACCACTTCGACAATTTTTAATGCTTCTATAGCTGGGCGACCAAGGAGGGGATTTTGGGCACCATCGACGACAAATATTTCTTGTTCTATGGACTTGTCCCCTTTCTGGATTTTGCCAACGAAACACCCACAAACAGGGAGTGTAGTTTCAGCAGGGCCCATTAATGTCTTGTTGGGACTCCAAAAAGACGGGTTGGGTTAAAGTGCTTCATAGACTCGTGCAGGAATTATAGTCACGTCTGCTCCAGTGTCCATTTTAAAATGGAATAGAGAGTCGTTTAGCCAGAGATCACAAACCAAGAATTTCTGTTAGATCCGGTTCCAGTTTCGCCCAGAAATGCATAATCTTTTTCCTCAAGTTCAGCCACAGTTTTTGACGATCTACAGATGGCTCCCCAATGACCTTTTCTTGAGCATCAATGGCAAGTTGCGTCTTTAGCTGGGCAGGACGAACGTGCGTGACTCGGGGATTTCCCACAATGTCCGCAGCAGTTCTGTTCCATTTTATTTGGCAGGATCCATAGATGGCTTCTTTGTGATTCCAGACTGTAGGTTTTCCTTCTTGTGTTTAGGAATTTTCTTTGCTTTTATGGCATAGACATCTGTCTTGGTGTGTGCTGGCTCCTTAAAGTCGCTTCTCAACAGGGCTTGTTGTTTTTTGACAGCTTGGCTTTGGCGCGCTTGGTGAATTGCTTTTGTCAAGGTTAATTCCGGGTCAAGTTGAAGTTTTTCCGATAATTTTGCATCTAGAAGACCAACCACAATCCTGTCTCGGATCATCTGATCTTTTAGTGTACCGTAAGCACAGTATTCAGCCAGAGCATGCAAAGCAGTGACGGAAATATCCACAGACTCGCCTTCTTCTTGGCTGCGGTGACTGAACTTTGCTCGCTCGAAGATAATGTTTCGGCGAACCACAAAGTGCTGGTCAAATCATGTTCTGACGATGTCGTACTTCTTTAACTGCGTCGCTGTGAGGTTGAAGGAGTTAAGAATATCATCAGCTTGATTACCCATAGCGTAGATCAGCGTATTTATTTGGGTTTCTTCTCCTTCCTTCACGAATCCCGACGCTTGGCGAAAAAGGCTCAAACCTTCTGCTCCATTTCGGGCACTCTTGTCGACTGAATTCAAACTTTTCCAGTAATTGCACTCAGAAAGATGTCATTGTCGGAACTCTTTTTCTTTGGACACCATGTAATGTTAACAAGGCGTTATTATAATTAACTGGTTTTTAATCAGGAACGAACCAGGCAACAACACATCACAAACGAGAGCACATGGAATGAATAATTAAGAACACGCGGACTTATGGGAAAGCCTTATTAAATAGCTTATATCACAGATTTTGTCAATCTCCAGGCAACAACTTGTCCCAGTTAATTTAAGCAAATAAACAATTGCTGGAGCTGTCACAAATTTCTTGTCTATTTCCCTGACCAATCCAAGATTACGACTTATTTTGAATGTGTGATCACATGACAAGGATGACAGGGTTAAACAGTTCATTGCTTTAACATAAATACTCTTGTTCTTCTCAAAATTGTGAAGAAATACTCTCATTATCTGATCATTGCTGGGGAAAGAATACAGAACATTGTTGTGGAACTCTTCAGAATCCAACAATTGCACTCCATCACCATTGCTAGCACTTTTGTATATCATTCTTCTTTGAAGATATCCACGATAATTTAACTTATTTTTTTTCACTTATTTTTTAAGAAATTAACCCCCTGTAAGATTTCTGTATCAATGAAATGGTTCAAGGTCTTTGTAATCCTGCATTGCTGATATATCTCGGCAGGAAAGAATTCTTGGATGCTACGAGGCAAACTATGATAAACGTCTGGTGTGTTTGCCTGCATTTTGTGACCATGTCTCCCATTTGCACAGAGATAGATCCTCTGTTTGAGTATGACATTCTCCATGAAATCATATATTAGTCTAGAAATTTGACCACCTTTTCCAGAAACATCACTTGTCCAATCTTCTGGTTTCAGTTCAGAACATGCTCTGGACACTTAATGCAAAGTTGGAACTGTTCTTGGGGACTCCATAACATCACTTTAGACAAAAAAAATCTTCTTTTTGGAGATCCAGGAGGTGGCAAAGGAGGATGAATAATAGCACAGTGTTTAAGGTACAGTGAATCCTCTTCAAAGGGCTTATTAAACCATCCACATACTTCTGGGCACTCTCCCCACGGCAGGAATATTTTGCAGGTTGCAGGTTGAAATTTAATTATAACTGGAAAACCGCTGGCACAAAAAATTAATAACCCATATACTCATCAGGGGTTCTTAGATAAGGTAGTTGGCATCTTTCACATGGTGAAAACACGTGGAACTTCACTCTTCGGTAAGTATAAGCTCACTGTGCTTCCATTTTTGTACTCACAGGGAAGAAACCAAATTCAGCAGCTATTTCAGATGTTTTTTCAAAACCAATAATTCATTGCAGGCTTAACATCATAGGAATATACTCTCCTCCCATTGCTTCGGCCAGTTTGGCATTTACATGGAAGCCATCTTACTGAGTGATTGTAAACAGCATCATGTAACAGTCACGGTAAGTCTACCGCTTGTACGTTTCTTTTAAGTGTCAGCGGTTTTCCAGTTATAATTATAAATGATAGAAAATATTAATAATAATAAAATCAATAATAATAATAATAGATACAATATATACAATATCACTACATTAATATCAATACTTTTGTACAACACACTCATCAGTGCTTCTCTTTGGCCTTACAAACGAAACACTGTTTGAATGTCTGTTGCTATTAAATTTGCAATACGGACAATAAGTATAGGAAATCGTATGAACGCGAGTGCATTTTGTGATTTATGGGCACGAGTGATGTTTTGAAAGTTCTCAAAATTGCACGAGCCGCAGGCGAGTGCAATTTGAGAACTTTCAAAACATCACGAGTGACCATAAATCACGAAATGCACGAGCAGGTTCATACGATTTTTTATTTATTATATTCTCAACAAAATTACTCAAACGCGCTACTTTGTATGCGTTGCGTACTACATAGAACGCTTCAATGGTTTCCAATATGCTCACATGTCTTATTTGAACCAATCAGAAATATAATGTTGTGACAGGCAAATCAAGCG
>BLFK01001048.1:1451199-1466199 GCA_014634185.1 Astreopora myriophthalma | reverse complement strand
GCCCGTTGTGGTTTTGTTGCTGCTTTCCCAGGATGTACTCGCCACCTCGTTCAATTACGGTTGCTCTACAGGGGTTAGTCTAATAAAACAAAAGAATAAAAACAAATTAGATGGGCATTCAACGGAAGCGTAAATTGTTTTCTGTTCTTTTTCTGGAAAAGCAATATTTACCTTCGGTCGCACCGTGCACTGCCAATGCGTAGCGTTGACACACTGCCTCTTCATATTGTAGGTGTATCCGTCGTTGTCGACGAGCTTTCGTTTTCTCTTTAACGTGGCATCGTCAACAACAGTGAACGTCAGCTGGTGCAGTTGTTGGATTCCAAGCTGGGCAGGGTCTGGGTCTTCAAGCGATAACTCTACCGCTATGGGGGACGCTGTAGTCGGTGTAGGTGAGGCTGGCAAAGGCGATGACGGAGGCGAAGGTGACACTGGCAGAGGTGATAATGGGGTCGAAGGTGCTGCGGGCGATTCTGGTGTAAGTGAGGCTGGTTGAGGCAAGGATGGTGGAGGTGAGTCTGGGATCACTGGGTCAAGCTCAGATGACTCCAACTCGGTGCATGCTGCACAATGCCAGTCGATTTGAATTTCGTCTCTTACTGCCACACGGTAAGCTTCTTGAGAAATACCTGTGGAATAAAATCAAAATTGTTAAATTTGGTCTCTCACGCGTGCCATAAATTAATTAATTGGTAAGTTAATGGAAGTTAAATTACCAGTGTTACAAACTCGGTGATTCCAGCGTAAGCAACCATCGCATTGAACTCCCTGTTGTCTAGGCCGAACAGGTTCGTCACAAACAATGCAGTTGACTAGTTGGGCAGACGCCATGGTGGGAACTCGCAGTATAATGATCGAATAAACGAATGAGCCCATCTTAAGTTTTTTTCCTTTTATACATGGCAGTAGGATCCAAATATCATTTTGTGTTAGTTTTAAGTGCTTTGATTGGTTTGTTTATTGATATTGATATGTTAATCCTCCCAACCACGTGCGAGGAAAAAGTACTGTTTCCTGAGAGGTCCCCATCAGTGATCTGTTGTTGTTTCTCTTCCAGGAATTTTTTATGCTTTATTAAATAAACGTAGACTCGTTTACGTGCTGTAACTGCCGAGGAGGCTTGGGTACTGTTTAATTGCAAAATTTCACCAGATTTGTGTTCGTGTTGGTTTTCAGTCAAAGGTACTGCTGGGAACGGAGAAAACTTAAACAAATTTCAAGTTTTAACTTCTAAAGTTACATGCTTTTCTGAAGCGCGTTGTACTCCGTAAGTCGTTCGAGTTAATCGATCGATGAATCAATTACAAACTTTAACTTCATAAGCGAAGTTACATGTTATAAGTCGCTCGAGTTAATCAATCGATAAATGTTACAAACTTTTACTTTGTAAGCCGCGTTATTAGCCTTGTATGTTATTAGTCGTTCGAGTTAATCGATCGAAGAATCTTAAAAACTTTTACTTCATGACATAAGCAAAGTTTCATGTTCGATTTAATCGAATAAGTTAAGTTGGGGCGACACAACTCCCCACAACTCGGATGTTGGGGCGACGTAACTTAGGTTGGGGCGATGTAACTTGGGGCAACAAGGCGATGGGGCGACACAACCTGACACCGGGAGGAGTTATTACCTTCCCACTGCTAGTACTGTAGGTCGCTTTTCAGGTATTTGCTGGATAAGAGCAACCATTTGTCCTGTATATAAAAAAAATGTAATTTACAATTTATATATATATATATATATATTTAACAAATAAAAAAGCCTAAGCCGTGTATTACACTGTGATAAAACACGACGCGCATTTGAGAACAGGAGGGAAATGTAGACAACACGAGCCGCAGGCGAGTGTTCTCTACATTTCTCGAGTGTTCTCAAATGACCGGAGTGTTTTATCACGGTGTAATACACGGCTTAGGCTTTTTTATTTGCTTTATGATATAGATTTTACACGCCGCGAGTAGAAACAACAAAGCACAGAGATCGACAAACTGACGCCACTTAATACCAATAAAGTGCTACATGCAAACGCCAGCAAACTTCTGATTGGCTAGCATGCTAAATCCAGTCATTTGATTGGCTACTCTAGTCCTCAGGTGTCATTCTGTCAAATGGCAATTGCCCGAACAAAGAACTTCAGATCGTACTCAGTGAAACTTTTAAGTGAAATGTCTTATAAAGTACTCAAAGTTTGTAGAAAAGTATAGAAATCCAGACAGAAGCTACAAACTTAGTAAGCAAAACTGAACTGAGGGCCGTTATGGATCTTTGTTTACGAAAACATTAATGTTTTGAATTTGGCAAGAGTTAAACATGCCACCGCTTCCAAGGATTTGAAATGGTGAATTTTGCTGTAACTGCTGCTGCTGGAACGGCTGTGTGGTTGGCTTATTTGCTGCAGGAACAACCGACAACTGGAGTGGTTCTGGAGGAATGACAAGCGATCCATCCTGTATCGAAGGGTTTGAAGTGCTTTGCGAGGAACACGCCGCGGACAAGACGTCCGAACATTGGCGAAGTTGACTTGACGAAGGCCTCGTGTTGTAGTGCTTGATGCTCTCTTCGTTGTGGTGACCTGAGATATTCATGATGTGACGGGAGGATATCTGGGCATCTGACCATAAAGTGATGGCCGTGGCTCTTACAGAATGATTGGTATAGATCTGCGATAATGCGGCTGCTGTGGAGATGTCTCTCATCATGCACTGGAGCTTGTTCACGCCAAGCGGTCTGTTTTCATACCAGACAACGTCAGACTCTTCAGCTCCTTTTCGTTTCGGATACTGGAAGAAAGCTTCACAGCTGGCATTTCTTTTGGAAATATACTTCTTCAGGCACGATAGTCCATCCAGGTTGGGGTCGCTGGAAGTCTGGTACATTCGCCCAAATTTTTGTGAACTCTGCACATCGACAATTCCTCCAGGATGGTTCTTGGTTGCTTTGTCGACATTCATGCGAGCGTAGGGACGGCAATGTTCATCTACTTCGAACACAAAGCTGTCAGCACGGAGTTCGCGTTGACCTTCTCGGCCTCTTCTACACCAGTAGAGGGAAGTGTTGAACCACACGTTGCGTAGGAGGCCAAGCGGAGTACCGCCATGAATTACGCCCGAAGCACTTAGCTTTCGGAGATCTCCTGGAGGTATGGCTGGCTTATGTGTTATGTTCTGTTTGCCATCCTTCTTCTGGACCTTAATTTTGGAATTAAGCATTTTATTTGACAACTGAAAGGCTTCACCTTTTGCTATTTTTATGGCTCTGTTCTGTGGAGGGTTGTTTAAGAACCGTTCAATTGCATTTCTTATGGCCAGTAATGATGAGCAACCGTATAATTCACCATCCTTTGCCCGGGCTTCGGCATAAAATTGCCGCAAAACCTGATCCAACTCCATGTCACTCATCTCGGAAAGCTTTCTATCCACACCTCTGTCATTACACCAGTCTGAAAAAAAATACATCGAGCCTCTTTTTATTCACACAGAACACTCAGTTTTCGCGTTGCAAATTGTTTATGTTTTGTACATGATGCTGTTCAGCCATTTTGTTTATCGTTGCGGTGTATAAGTTGATCTAAGCTTGTTGCTTAAATTGTTGCTAATGTACAGAGAATTAAAATAAACGACTTTCAGTTGAAAACTTTTAATTTTCTATTGTTTTGTGCTTACCTTCAAATACTTTCACTCCCCATTTTGTTGTGTTCTTGGTGGTTTGTGCTTCAGCACGGTCAACAATAACGTCGAGGTCGTCCTCCGATAGCTCGACAAAACGGGACCTCTCGACTGTTTTCGCCACTTCTTCTTTACTTGATATATTTATCTCAGCTTCAAACCTTTCTTTCTTACAAGTTATAACACATCAATCGTTCTACAAACAAACTTGATTTACCACTATTGATACAGTAGAAACCTTCATAAAAGAACAAGTGTTTTAGGGTTCAGGCTGTTTTGTTCTTATATATCAGGTGTTTTCTGCAAAATCAACCTAAAAATGTTCTTAAGGTCTCCTTAAAATTATTTCTCAAAGTTAAATACTGTATAGACTGCCTTCAGATGAAATCAACATGCAAGCACAACATTAAATCAAATAATGGGTTTTCATGTCAACAGGTTCTGTCTGCAGCAAACAGATAGTTTGACAGACAAGATAACAGTCATTTAGTGACATACATTAGCCAAGTCTAATAACAATTGCTAAATGTACTCTGGAAATTTCCATACCTGCTGTGAAACCCTCTGTGTGCGATGGTCTGGCACATAATGAGCTACTTAGTGCTGTACACCAGTATTTTATTCTAATCTAACTGGCAGCTGTTTTTTTGTTGTATAAGAACAATTTTCATTTCTCAGATTGAATCGGTTCTTATGTATATGGTGCTTTTGGACCAAATTTCAGCCCAAGTGTTGTAAATCTACTTGTTCTTTTATGCAGGTTTTAATTGTAGTACTGTTACTGTTGAACTTAAGACAGTCTTTACAATATTAGTTATGATTCACATCCAACATATTGTGAAAGGAGGCCCAGTCTCTGCTGGGGTAAAGATGTAAGGTGCATCAGAAAATGGTGACTATGAAGTAAACATACAGGTATGTAAGATTTCCTAGCCTCCCAGGCTATTGTTGGTATGTAAGATTTCCTAGCCTCCCAGGCTAATAGGCAGTGCCAGTGCAAAGCCCTGGACTACAAATGTAATATTGTTGGTGACTCAACTACTCCTTGACTACTATTAAGAGGTTGCGAGAAAAATGTCACTTGATGACTATACAAAAATAAATATTCAGGGAAGGCAATTGACTTGACAGGACTTAAGTAGACATTCGTCACAGTCACATACAGACTCACAGTAGCTGCAGCAGAGATGGCCAATACACTGAGTGTCTATGGCATCAAGAGTTTTTAAGAGAAATCTTCTTAGGCAACTGTTCTCTAAGCAGCAGAATTTGCGAATGTCATCACTAAGTCCTTCGCGATTCTTGGCAATGTCTCTATTGTTGTAATAGAGTGTTGCAAAAGATTGTTTCCCATCGCGTCCTGCACGCCCAGTTTCTTGGAAACATTCCCTCACCGTGTGAGGTGGTCCCACATGAATAACATGTCTTATGGCATGGTCGTTTTCCACCTTTTTTTGTTGGATACTGACCAGGCTTGTTTAATTTTGTACTACTTGAATCACTATCCATCACTGTACTTTTTACTTTTAATTGGATATATGGGTATCCCTTCGGAAGAGACGTCGATGAACTGCTTCTTGAACAAATACTGACTTTATTAAGTTTTACGTTTTATGTTGTCAAAAATTCTGGTTGCCTTCTCTTCGCCTTTGAGGCGACGCACGTATCTATTTATACTTTGTGGAGGTATGTGTGATACGCAAAACACGTGTCTACCATCTTTTATAAAATATGTGCGTTATGCAAAACACTTCCCCCCAGTGCGGAGGTATAATTAAATTTCCATTAATTAGACTGAGCAGCCTAATTTGACGCGTTGATTTACTTAATTTGGATTATCTAATTCCTCTTTGGTAGCAATTAAGCATAATTTGTGAATGGGTTTGTCGTAGACTGCATTTGCTGTTTTTCTCTTTGCTTTCCTGACGAGCCCGTTGCTGCCAGAAATGTTTCTAGTACAATTGCCATCTTCCACGTTCTTCTGGGAGTAGGTTCCATCTCCAAAACAAGATCTCCTTCTCTCAGGTTCTCTCTCTTTCGGTACCATTTGTTTCTGGGTAACAGGTCTGGTGCGAAATACTTCAGCCAACAGTGCCAAAATTCTTGTATGCGCTTTTCCGTGCTCCTAACGAGATCCCTTGGATTCACCTTTGATTGCTCCTTTGGTACTGGAGGTGGAAAATGATTCCCGATCAAGAGGTCGTATGGCGTGACGGGTGGACCTTCCCAAATACCATTTGAACTGAGATAAAGCAGTCGCTGATTTACGAGACAGGTGACTTGTGCCAGAAAGGTTCTCCATTGTTCTTCTGTGAGGGCTTGGGTCTTAGACGAAACTTCCAGTGCTCTTCGTAGGGATTTGATAAGACTTTCTACTACACCATTTTGGTGGCTGGCTCTTGGAACACTCCAGTTCCAGTGAAACGTACAAGAAAATTCTTCACAAACGGTACTCTGGATCTTTGGGATGTCCCATTCTTGCATGGTTTCCTTTAAGTAGTGTTGAGCACCAATGAAATTTGTTCCACAGTCGGACCAACAGTTGTTTGGATTTCCTTTCAAGGATCAAGGACATAAACCGTCTGAAGGCCATGAGAAAGGTATCTGTGCTTCTGTCTGTTACTAACTCTAGATGAACTGCTCTAGTAGTCATGCATGTAAAGATAATTGCATGTGCTTCCTTTAATGTTCTTCGACCAACTCTGATCTGCAGCGGACCAAACATGTCGATTGCCGTGTTGCAGAATGCTGGGAATCCCACTGCAACTCTTAGCGTAGGGAGCTGGCCCATACGGACGTCTCCGGTATATGCTACATTATCATAACGCCAAGCCATTAACACGTTTAGTAAACTGTTAATCTAGTTCGGTCCCTTTTCAAGGTAGTCATTGAGGTATTTTCCGTTTGGGCCTTCGCACTTGCATCAAATACTAGTCTGACTTGGGTTGTTCTGTTGGGCGTGAACACCACTTGAAAAGAAAGATACCATTCTGGCTGATTGTGATTCACGTCTGAAGGGGGTATTTCCGTGATGAAGTCAAGTTCTACCAGCTTTTGTACCTCAGAGTCGATTATTTCGGTGCAATCGTTTTTCTTAAAGGACTTTTCAGAAGAAATCATTCTCTTGTAAGCAGCGTCATAGTTGGATTCATTTGTAGGTCCATCTTCTCTCCAAGGCATTCGAACTTGTACCCTTCCGTCTACGATTTTGGTCATTCTCGACCCCAGTGCTTACGCTTCTAACAATCTGAATGACCGCGTAAGCTCTGGGAAACTCCTACAAGCTTTTGGTAGGAAACCCACCTCCTAAGTTCAAAATGGAACCAAAAGGATACGCTACATTAGCTTGTAGGAGTGCACGCGTAGCCAAAATTTGGCTAACTGGACCTCACAGCGCATGCTCGGCACTTCCAAAACAAAATGGCGGCCTTGAGCAAAGCTTTAGAGTGCGCTTTAGCAAAGGCTGGTAGAGACTGTGACTTTCAGTTAAAGCCCGAACAAAAGGAAATAATTGATGCTGTAGTTTGTCGTAAGAAAGATGTATTCGGTATTTTACCAATGGGATTTGGAAAGTCCCTTGTCTTTCACTTGCTTAGTGATGTCCTCGACTTCATGGAAGCCAGACAACCTCCCGCGAAAGGGAGAAGCACCACAATCGTCATATCGCTGCTAAATGTGCTGAAGCGCGACCAAATCAGCAAACTTGGCCATCTCGGAGTGGTAGTTCTTGACGGAACAAAGATGACAAATGATTTGGCAATTTCCCAAGCTCGGGAAGAGAAACTACAACTCGTTTTCTCTCACCCAGAGTTTGTTATTGAGAATACAACCAAATCCATGCTCAAGACTTCCACATTTCAGAAAGATGTACGCTGTATTGTTGTAGATGAGGCGCATTTAGTGGATGACTGGTGGGTGCTTCTCTTTGTTCTATTGCCCAAAGTTGCTGCTATAGTCCATTCCATTTTATATCCACATCCCTCGCCCCTATTGAAGTATTAATAGTTGTTATGCTTGTAGGACCCCTTCAGAAGAAAAAAATTATCCCCCTTCAGAATCCAGTTTCAAGCAAGTATCCCCTCGGATCTCTGAAATACCCCTTTAGAAATGGCTTTGTGTTGGATGCACCCTCTTGGATTCTTGAAAGATTTCTTCCCCCTTTGGAAATCAATGGATTGGGTGGGGGGGAGGGGGTGCAGATATAAAATGGAATGCCCTATATAATTGGATGAGCTTACAATAATATACGCTGTGTCTAGCTAGATATGAAGCAGCAAGGAAAAGTTAAGCTTACTAGATTCTCCTGTCCATTAACATACGATAAAGTTAATAAATAATGGAAGAACATTTTGTCTGAATGATTAATTTTTTAAAAACTGAAAGTGAGTGTTGTGTTTTTTTGACGATACAATCCCTTCTAGCTGCATGGCCTTCTTTTTTTCCCCTCTTTTTTTCAGTTGTTCATTACTCTATTCTTGACAACTAATTTATGTTTATCCTTGGCTTTTTCTGCTTATTGAAACCTGGCAGTAACAAAGAAACTCTTTAACCATTTGTTGGGCATGTAGGTTCACAACACACCAGACTATCGTATCGATGCTGGGTAAGTGTTCCACAGCTGACAATGGTGTTCACCTGATCCAGTTTGCATTTCACATAATACACACAGCGAGAGGTGGCAATCTTGCACTGGTACACCCACGAATTTGGAGGACACTGGGGGATATAGTTTTTACAGAGTATAAAGAAGTTTGTCCCACTTTGTCGTCGGATTCTGTCAGCATGGCTCTGTCCTTCATCTGAAGCCACCACAGAAACTGAGTAAGGTACATATGGCTCCAAACGGTAAATTGAGAACTGGCCACAGAAATCTTGAACTTCTTTTCTTAATGTGCTTTTGTCAACAGCGCCAGCAACTATTCATTGCTGGCGGGTTGTTGAAATATTGTGATTTGAGGCATCTTTGACACTTTTTTCAATCCTTTTGATAACACATTTGGTGTCGGCAGCTCAGGTGGTAGTGGACTGATGTAACAGGCACGATCCTTCTTTACTGGACTGACTGTGATATTTATTTCGAAGTCGTACATGTCATCAGTCTCTGATAATGCATTGTGAGGACGTACTTGAAAATATGCAGCACCTTTTCCTTCATTAACTTCGATTTGGTCAACAAACTTGGCACCTCGCTCTGAAATGTGGAGCTGAAACTTCTCTGGACTCGGTATCTGTGTTCAGTTATTGAGAAAACATTTATAGATACACTGATTTGCTCGTTTTTTTTTTTTTTTCAGTTGTTCACCACTCTATTCTTGACAAGTAATTTATGTTTATCCTTGGCTTTTTCTGCTTATTGAAACCTGGCAGTAACAAAGAAACTCTTTAACCATTTGTTGGGCATGTAGGTTCACAACACACCAGACTATCGTATCGATGCTGGGTAAGTGTTCCACAAGTGACAATGGTGTTCACCTGATCCAGTTTGCTTTTCACATAATACACACAGCGAGAGGTGGCAATCTTGCACTGGTACACCCATTAATTTGGAGGACACTGCAAACTGTTTACATGACTAGCCAATCGTGTAAATTGGTGACATTTTTGTAAGACCGCATGTTCTTCTTCTGCAGGTTCAGCTTCTACTAATGGAGACCTTTTGGATGCTTTTAGGAAGGCCAATATTATAATGGCCCCTACACAGCCTATGTATTACATTTAACAGGTCTAAAAGCCATTTGTTGAGGTGTGTCGCATTTATAAGAACCCAAGGTTAAAGCTTCAAAGAGAGCTAGTGGCATACTTTCCTTCTGAGATGGATGATGGAGAGTATGAAGAAGAGGCAGCCGATGTTGGTGGACCCAAGAAGGAATTTTGCAACATTGTTACCAAAGCAACACTTGTTTGTACAAGCCCACAGTTATTCGAGGGTAACATTGACCACAAGTTGCCTGTACATAATCAACAGCTCCTGCTGCAAGAAGTGTTTTGTGTGGTCGGTAAAGCATGGGGACATTGTTTCCTGCAAGCACGTCAGCAGATTCCAGGTCTTGAAGTTGCTGCACCTGTTAAGGTGTTCCTAGCAACAGGGTGTCCAGAATCCGCCTGTGAAGTAGCAACCATAGATGATGTTGCAGACCTTGCAGTTAAGGAGTCAATAACCTTCATTAACAGTGCTTCAGAAGAGGATCTGGAAGATCTGAATGCTAATCCCAAGATATTGGATGTAATGGTGCGGAGTGGTGTTTCTGTTGCGACAATAACACCTGCAACGAAAGTTCAAGTGGTGTATGAGTGCATTGCATACAATGTGGTTTCTGAGTGGCTTTAATAGTGTGCCTGTCAGATTTCTTGAGGGGAAGTTGCAGATATGTTGAAGACATATTTCCCACACAAGAACACTTATACCAACTAAATCCACAAATGCCATAAAACCTTTTGACAGTCGTGAGCTTAGCAGTGAGGAAACAAAGGTGCTCAACTTCTTCAAGCAATACATCATCGCTACTAGTGATAAAAAATCAGGTACAGTGTATTTAACATTACAATGTAAATAGTCACCTTTAATGGGCAAAAACATGTACAAAACAAACCACGAAATAATTGTTTCTGCTTGAGGCTCAGTAGTTTAGTAGCAAGGCCAAAGCCAACTCACTGGGATGTGATATTGGGTAGACCAATAAATACTCTAGGATCACATGTAAATTATCAGTCAAAACAGAATTAGATGAGATCAAACTTACGGTAAAATGTCTGGGGGTATGGGACAGACAAAGCCATTACAACAGTTGTGCCTTAACCCTTTCACTCCTTGATGTGGATATGGTGCTCTAACTTGTAAAACTGTGGGCAAAATTGTTGTGGTGTTACCATTCAAATGAAACTGCCTTGGCAGAACGTTTGAAGAGTAATTTTATTACTGTCTTAGGATTTGAAATTTAGGAATTTGTTGTGAATTTTTTGCTTTGACCAGTAGTAGGAATAAATGGGTTAAATTCCTTACATACTGGTAAATTTGTTTAAAAGCTGGTTGGTAAAGATCAAGTCAAGGATGTTAATAATGCTGACTTTTTTTCAGGGGTTACCTTGAAAGACTTCGTCCAGTTCTTGACTGGAAGAGGGTCCTGCCAACAAAAAATTTCAGTCAAGTTCACTGAAATTAAGCAGCTTCCACATCCAGATACTTGTTTTGATTGTGTAACACTTTCGACATCGACCAGAGACTTCAAGGAATTTTGCAAACAGTTTTGTGATATTGTCACTTGACCCTTACCGTTTATAACTCCAGAGTGTTGTTGTTAAATATGCGAAGGAATTTTAGCTCTGACCAGAAGGTCTTTAAGAGAGTTGTCCTTCCTGTAGGCGACAATTGGAGGTTCAGAATATATTTGACCTAGTCTATCTTTTTGTAATTTTTTATTTTTTTTGCTACATTTTATAAATAATATGTTACAATTTTATGCCTAACGCTTAACGATATCTTACAATGAACTATTACAATACATTACTTACAAAAAACTCACTTACAATACGTAATTACAATAAACTAAATACAATATAATACCTTACAATAAACTTACTTACAATACGTTAAATACAATAAACTACTTTCGTAGTTTAATTAGTTCAATGAGATTGGACATATATTACAAGCCGCTAAAGAAACAAACGGAAATATACTTGCCTATTAACTTACGTGTATTTTGATATTCTTTCCACCACCATCTCTTCCTAGGTCAATACTTCGACAAGTTTTCTCGATTTAATAAAATGTTGTGAGAGCTTTTTTTTTTCTCTGGTAATTTGGAGTTCAATCCTTATGACCGACTCTATTGGTCTCAGTTATAGGGTGCCAGTGTTTCATAAGAACCCTTTTTAGGTTAGGCGTAGCTGGGTTGAAAGTCGTGATGAAAGGCAAAACGTTTCTGGATGTTTTTGTTTTGTTTTGTAGAGCCTTGTTTCGTGATGAGAATTTTACTTCGGCTAAAATATTTTCAGCGAGTTCTCTAGGGTAGCCTTGCTCGAGTAAATGAGTTAGAAATTCTAGCTTTCGTAACTCAAAAGTTCCTTTAACCGAGTTTGTTCTCAGTAAACGCAAAGTTTCTCCTTTAATAAAACCCTTCTTGACACTTACAGGGTGACTTGAAGAGAAGTGCGTATATTGAAATGTTTCTGTACGCTTGTAATGTGTTTGAACATCCAAAGTTTTGTTACAATGCAACTCTTTCTTTTTTATTTCCACGTTTGGAAAAAGCATTTACAAGAGTTGTACATGTAAGTTCGCTGATCTTGGCTTTCAAGTCATTAATGTCATTAGCCTTGTTCTGCTGTTTGTTGGCACGTCCGTGTTTAGAAGCTCTGAAGTTGGCTCTGCTCATAGCTGACAGGATTCTTTTTTCTGCTTGCTCACGTTTGGCTTTGTCAGGAATCATGGTGGTTAATTTCTGCTTGAGGGCGTTGATGGCCTCAGTGTCTTTTCCTGCTGTTGGATCATGAGCTGGAGGAGGTCCTTTTCTAGTCGTATGCAGATCTTTTGCAAGTCAGCGTTGAAGTTCTGGTCTGGTCTGAGGTACGGTCTGGGCCGGTACTGGAGACCAACAGGGCAGGAACTTTTGCTGACGTGTTCTTTCAGGACACAGAGCGATCTCTTAGCTTTAGCGCGTCTCGTCTCCAGGTAGGCGATTCTGTTCCGTAGTGAGCTGAAACACTCTGTGGTCCGTGGGTGCTTGGGGGGCGGCTGGGAAGATGAAATTTCTTCCTCTGAGTCGGAACTGGCTTTTTTAGTTGGAGGCTTGATTGGAGAGATTGCTGGTGTTTGGCTGTCTCTCATATCGGCGTTTTGTGATATTGTCACTTGACCCTTACCATTTATAACTCCTGAATGTTGTTGTTAAATGTGCGAAGGGATTTTATCTCTGACCTGTGTTATGTCCATGCAGTGTAAGGGTTATGGGAGAAGTTAGGAGTTACCCATGGTTGAATGCTAGTTCAGATTTGGAGAACTGTAATTCTTTTGCAATGTGCAAGAAGAAAATAGCAGTAGAAACAAGTTATAATTTTTATTAAGGTCCTCTCCAGCCTTTCTCAATGTTTTTGCTGTTTTTTGTTAATGCTGGTGTGCAATATTATGCAGGGTCTCCCAGAACAGATTTGTTGTAAAACTAGGACTGTTAAGAACAAAACTAAAAACATCTTTCCATAGTTTGTGTATCTTATTCCTGTTTCTCTATATTTTGGGATTATTATTGATGTTTTTAATGTTGCTTCCATGTTATTGCTAAGGTTCTGTTTTTAAAAAGGAAGATTGTGAGATGCAAGTTTTTCATTATTATAGACTAACAATATTATTGTCATGTCACTAGTGAGGACAAATATGACAAAATTATTTAGTTATGAAGAAATGAAAGCATCCATTAATCTTTCCATTAAATGTCATCACTGGACTATCCTGGTATTTCAGTTTGTTTTAGTTCTGAAATTGAAGTAGCCTGCAGGGTTCGTACAGGTCACGGAAAACCTTGAAAGTCGTGGAATTTAAGTGTCGGTCATGGAAAGTCATGGAAAATTATAGTTATGTGTGGTATGTAAATTATTGCAGATGTCGAAGCAAGGGCAAAATAAAATGCAGGCGAGTTATGTCAAAGTGGCAGCTAAATTTAAGGTCATGGAAAACTGGAAAAGGTCATGGAAAGTCATGGAATTTGAAAAACTCTTAAGAGTACGAACCCCGGCCTGGTTACTTCAGATACAGCATTGATATAAGGGGAAATTCCATAATTGCCATCATCACTGCTTGGATGAACTGATTGCCTCAACTGTGACAGGATGTGATCAGAGAAGGGACATAAAGTATCAGGAAGTTCCACGATGTTGTCATCACCTGTGCCCACTGGTCCATTCCAGTCTATTCCATAGTGCCTGAATTCTTCCTGAAGACGACATTTGAATAACAACATTTTGAAATGATGGGTGTTGCCAAAAGGATTGTTGTAATAGACCAATTATTGTTATCCATTTAAATTCTTACTTGGCTCCTAAGCTTGGGGGACTAAACCAAAACAAATCCATTCAAGCTTTAGGTATGAATAATACAGTTGTAAATGTGGTTTTCTTTTGTTTTATTGTCCCAAGTCTGGGAGCCAAGTATGAATTTTAATTTATCAAAATTGGTTTATTATTGTGTTGCAAATACTTGCCATTATTTTGGTGAAGTTTCAACTCTTTTCACATTGTATGTGACACTGACTCATTTGCTTTAAAGTGTAAGACATTGCATAAGTTTCAAACAAGTATCAACATTGGAACAATTAATATACCTCTGTTACTGGCACCGAATGAGCACTATGCATCACTGTTTGACCAAAGTGGGTGAAATTAAGTCCACCAGTCCACAGTTGCATAGGTGTTTTGTTGCCCTCAGTTCATAGGGGATGGTGTACCCATGCATTTCCCAACAAATAAAGACAAACTCAGAATCAATCTCTGTATCCCCATCAGTTATGAAAACTGGAATAACAACTAAGAATGAGTAGTCATAATGATCACAAAAACATGCTAAAACAAATTACGAGCAATAATGCTACCACGCCCTGGTCCTCTTTGAGCATGATTAAGCATATACCATCCTACATCGTAGTTTTCACCACCTTTATCACACCTAACATGAGAAGGTAGTCCACATGTATTCACTGCATTGGTGAACAGGTTGAGGACAGTTGAAGCTTGGTTGTTTGGTGATGCATGTAAACAGACTGGCAATCGGGAAAATCCATCAACACCATGGACAACAATCCTCCACCTTGAATGTAATAGGATTTTTTATTGTAGAGAAACAAACAAGAAGAATAGTTTCCATACATCTGTACACTACTTTGAGAAGAGCCAAACAGAGTGTAGAATTCAAATTCTAAGTCAAAATAATTATTCCCTCTTTCAAGGTAAATGCTGCTATCTACATTTTCCCCTTGTCCTTGTGCTAATTCCTTGGGATGTCTGAAAATTCTGTTTAATTCCTTTTTTTGTTTTTATTATTTTTCATCTGAGTCACAAACTGCAGTCTTTTATTATTTAGCCTGACCCAAATTCTTTTGTAATAATAGAATAAAGATACTTTCTTCCAGGCGAGGTGTGAACCACTACTTGTTAGATTGTAGGGCACAAGCATTAACACTGCACCACCAAAGAATCTGTGACATGATTCCAAAGTTGACTTTATTTTATATCAGACTCGATGCCAAGAACCGAAACTCAGCTTGTTAAAACTGAATATTTTAATTGCAAGAAAAAGAGTTCTAAAGAACCCTTGACAGCTTAAACAGTGAAAAAGGCTTCCCACAGA
>BLFK01001048.1:1441199-1446199 GCA_014634185.1 Astreopora myriophthalma | reverse complement strand
GGGTTCGTCCAGAAAAGAGTCTTTGGGAATGCCGTCGTTGACGGAGGCACCGGGAGGGAAGCTCAAATCTAAGACTACGCGACGTTTACGGTCATCTTTGGGGACAGTTTGAAGCGGTGAGGTTTGGAGAGGCGTCGGTAAAGGGTTGAGGAGGAATGGTCCAGCAGTAGCTCCATGTGAAATTTCCGCTGCGATGAAGGAGTTAATAGCATCGGGGAAACGGACTGCGGAGGAGTGGTTAGACTTGGAAGGTGTGGGGACGGAATTTGAGCGGTAGTTGATCGGCCAGCCAAATGCGAGAAAATCGGCCACTACAGAATCGGAGTACTTTTCAAGAGCGGTATGCCACGAAGGAATATTCAATTTCGAAGGAACCGGAACACGAGCGCCGAAGGCGTTGGGGAATGACGATTTGGAGCAGAGGATATGGCGAACAACAGCGGCGTACGAACGGGCACTGGAGAGGGAAGGCTGACCAGACGGCAAAACGGAAACGGACGGAACGTTGGACAAAATTGACGGAGCAAGCGGTGAGTTCGAAGAAAATGGAGTTAGTCCGGGAGAGTTAGGAGATGGGACTAGTCAATCAGACGTAGGGGGCGTGGGACGGTGTGAAGAAGGCGGTGGTCGGGTGGGACAAGATGCAATGGTATGATCAGAGCGTTTGCAGTAAGCGCAGATGTGTTCCACTCCCGGCTGGTGACTGGTGTCGTGACAAGCGCCAGTACGATTCCATTCGCGGCAATACAAACGTGAGCGGTTGTTGGGGCCTGGGACTGTGGCAATATTGGCGGAAGCTGTTGGGTTGGGAAGTCGCTGAGATTCTGTGATGTTGAATCGTTCTATCTCGCTGAAGTCATCGCCCCAATTGGCGAGACCGGCCTCGATGCGATCTAAGACGGCGGCATGAAAGGAAAGAACAGCGGGCCAATTATACTTCGAAGCAAGTCGCATTAAAGACATCAAATGTCGCGTCATCACGGGTTGTTTTTCCGGCTGTTCGGAGTTAACAATGTCTAAATAACCATAAACGAATTCAGAAGTTGTTAGATCTTTGAACTTTTTCCTGGCAAGACCAAATGGAACATGCAAATGAGGCCATTCTTGCGGATTAGTAATACGTGTGTTGTGGTCGAGTTGACCCTGAGACTTACCGGCATTGTGTCCGGAACGCACGGTGTCGAGCGAAGGAATCGTCGCCGGTTTAACACTACTAGGAGACGATAGGGATCGCGCCTTTGCTTGAGCTTCCAGTTCCACGAGTTGGATTTCCAGACGCTGTTTCTCCACTTGAAGTTTGATTAGCTCCAGATCCTGGGAAGTTCCCGGCATGGAGAGCGGTGAGACACGTGGTGAAGTAGGGTCGTCTTGAAGCGAAGTTGTTTTGGCACTTGGATCGCTGTGAGGAGGCCGACTTAGTGAAGGAATGTCGTAAACAAAACCCGTCGGTAAGGTAGGTGCCTTGACTTTGCGTTTACCGGCGGCGGAAGCCATACAGAAAGGCACAAACGTGAACAAACGTCTAGAAAGCAAAATGAGCAAAACAAACGACCGAATGAAACTGACGTGACAGCCGATGGCAAGCTGGCCAACGCGTGGAGGCCTGGGGCTAATTAAGTTATTCCCTAAGAATATTAACACTTTTAGGAGAACAGGGAGGCTCTTGTAGGTTTGATTACAAGTCAAAATATCACTTTTTATATTTCCTTTCTCCATACTAAAAATCGATTGAATAATAGCAATTTTGTCTCTGCCACTTAAGGATGAAACGGAAGAGTCAATGTTTTCTTTGTCAAGGAAAATAAGATGGAATGTTTCAGCCAGTTTTTGGGCACAAACCATAGCCAACTCCCTGTCCATAAACGGGATATTCTGTATTAAGCTCTTGAATTCTAGACAAGGTTTCCTCTCCGTCTCTGTTTCGAAGTCTTCCCTGCTTTCGGTGTCGCTTCCTTAAGAAGAAGTATTTGATGATCAATACTGTCGAAAGCTTTGCTAAGGTCAAGAAGGACAACTGCAGTTAGTTTCTTTTTGTCAATGGCACTTAGGATTTCGTCTGTTGTTTGAATAACAGATGTTTCCGTTGAATGCCACTGTTTATTTCCGCTCTGTTTGGATGATAAATGGCCTCTCAACAGTAGATATGACGTGAGCTGATTGTGAGCGACACGCTCACAAACTTTAGAAAGGACAGGGATTGGTGAAATTGGTCTATTATTGTTTGGAATGTCGTGGTCTCCAGCCTTGGGTATCGGGGTTACTGCAGCTATTTTCCAGGCTAAAGGAAAGGTGTCAAAAGGTCAAAAGGTAGCGTTAATAATAGACGTTAACGATGGCAAAATAGCAGGTAAACAATCTTTTATCACATGGATCGGAATTTTATCAGTCCCAGGGACTTTACCACTCGCCATTGATGTGACTATTTTTTGTACTGGTTTCTCGGACTAAATGAATCCTCCGCTAATTCAGTAATTCCAATGATGGTACTCTTCCCCACGTGGGAAAAGAAATTATTGAACTCATCAGCAACAATTTTGTCATCTTTGGAATAATTCTTTTGAGAGGCGGACTTCTTAGGTATGCACAAGCGGATTGCTCTCCAGAGGCAATTAGAGTTGTTTTTGTTGTTTACAGCCTGCTCCGCGATGAATATTTTCTCAGCGAATATTTTCTCACTCATTAGAGTTCTCGACCGCCATTACCGTTCGAGCAGTGTATTCATTCTTTGTCAATCTGCACATGTGCACATAATGTACTGTGGAACTAAAAGGCAACAGACAAAAATGGCCCATAAAAACGGACTGGAGCAGCGACGCCATTTTGATGACGACACCACATAGACAGTTTTGGCTATTTCCCGGACTGTAGGTCCCGATGAGCTACTTCATTGCCATGCAGATAGCTGAGGCCACGAACAACCTCTCCAGCAGCGAAGACAATCAGCTGCTCAAAACCCTCACAGTGATATTCTGCGTTAATGTGAAGCAATAGATCGCCTAAACTGCTCACTCGTGAGTCGTCCCCAATGGCCTGAAGCTGAAGTATACACACTTCATTATGAAAGCACAAGGTCTGTAGCACACAGCCTTTAGGTGGACTACATTGGGATGCTTTAGCTTATGGAGTAAGGCCACTTCCTTGAGGAACAGCTTTTTCTCCTTGCCATCCAGCGCACTTTAGCCTTTAAAATTAAAGTCGGTGGTGAAGACCTCGCCGCAACTCCCTTGGCAATTCTGTCTTTGATCTCCACTTTACCGACGTCGAAAACTGGAACGCCTTCAATAGAGGCAGCATTGCAATTTTTTAAAAATGGCATTTTGCATGTCGCACAGGCAAGTCAAAAGGCACGAAAACTCAGCAATTCGCGCTAACATAACCAAGGAAATGGGGGGGAAGTGGGGGAGGGGGGGAGAGTTTATTCCAATGCACAATTGTTGTGAAAGCCATGTCGTACTGGACGTCCACCCATTATTTTATTTTATTTCATTTTATTATTTTTTTTTCATGTCTATGTGTGCTTGTACATGCGGAACTTTTAAAGGCCCATTTTCATCCTTGATGCAACGCGGTCGTTTGTTTTTGTTTTCAAACCGCCCTTTTGTTCAATTACGCACTCTGATTGGCTATCTATTTTTATCGGGTTGTATTTTCGACGGGAAACTTATTACACATTCAAAGCTTCGCGCGCGGTGTTTAGCCTGTTTTGTCTGCCACGTTGTCTTGGTAATTCTATAAATAGGTATTGGTTATTCATGGAAGTGGATGAATCCATTAACAACGATGAATTCCAGCAACGAAATGTTTACGGGTCGTTGATCGATCCAGAAGAACCTGAAAACTCTGAAGCGTCCGAGGTATGTGATAAATCCACGTGCGAAACTCTTATTCAATGTTGAATTCGCTCTCGGAATGTTTTCTTCTGCTGTTATTTGTCGAATGAAACAAACATTTTCATCCTCTCTTTATCGTGTACCTTTTAGGACTTAGCTGCTGCAGATGTGAGCTGTTCATGTAATGGCGCGTGTGCACGTAGAACTGGCCGAGGTTTTTGTTCGTGCAAGGCGGCTAACCAAAACTGCACGTCGAATTGCCGTTGCAATAAAGCGAAATGCAAAAACAAGGTAAATTTCAGCAATTTTTATTTCCTTATATGAATAGTTTTTCAGCTTATTGCATCTTTGTATTACAGGCCAGTGAAGAGGCAGGGGCTGAGCGAGTAAATACGCCAGTGGATCCTGACGGAGAGGTGCAGTTATTCAACGAGGTGCAGTCCTCAGCAACACAAATAGAGGTGAAGACTTCTTTATCATTCGTTCACAAATACACGGTAGTCTGCATAGAACTTTGAACCTTACTTAGCGTTGGTAAAATAAACCGGAATGCTGTTTATACCTGGGGAAAAATAGAGTAATAAATACTTCTTATATTTATGTATTTTGCTATGTTCTGTTTGGTCTAGGAATTTGTGTCAACACTTACTAGACAAGACATAGAGTACCTCCTCAGGAATGTTTTGGCAATGGGAAGAGGGAGTTTGGACTTTGCAAAGAAGTTGCTAGATGAAAGAAATGCACCACCACCACCTCCCCCAAGCCCAGGCAACAACAGTTCTCCAGAATGGTGCAGGTGTGGAGTTTGCAGGCCTATGCCCAGTGATCAGGAAAATCTCTGTTGCAAAAGGGTCAACTGCATAACTCGTTTCCAGGTTTTCAACAATATTTGCCTTGACAGAGATATTTTGGAAGTATGTATAAAGGCTCGCTGTGACATCAGAGCAGATGATTTCAATTTCTCGATGGAAAGCTTTCGAAAAGCAGCATACAGACAATATATTCTTTGGAGATATGGAAAACTTGGTCGGGGAAACAGGAGGGTTGTCCCATCCTGTGCAGTGTTGTCAATACGACATACATATCCTTCCCCAGATGGACAATACATGGGCTTTCGAAGCAGCTGAACTTTAGAAGCATTGGTACCTGCTAGTAGAGAAAGGGGGTGGG
>BLFK01001048.1:1425483-1428427 GCA_014634185.1 Astreopora myriophthalma | reverse complement strand
TACAGAGGCAGAATATGTTGCCTTAAGTCAAGCAACACAGGAAGCAATCTATTTGCGAAAGCTATTGGCTGATCTTGGTCGTAAAGCTGACTCACCCACGGTGTTGAAGGAAGACAATCAAGGTGCCATAGAGTTATCCAGGAACCCAAGATTCCATAACAGAACAAAGCACATTGATGTCGCGTTTCACTTTATTCGTGAAAGAATAGCCTCAAATGAAGTTAAAGTTGTTTATTGTCCTTCAAATGATATGTTGGCAGACATCATGACAAAAGGACTTGCTAGAGATCGTTTTCAAAAACTCAGAGACTTGTTGAACATTTGTGCCTGCTAGAATATTGTGCTGTGCTAGAATATTCGTTGTTATTTTTTTTTGCTATTTATTTAAGAGGAACACATAACATGCTTATCAAGTGGGAGTGTTGGAGAATAATAATCATGTAATGTAGAATATTAATTATGTAGTGTGATTCGCTGTTATTGGACCATGTGACACTCTCTAGGGTATTGCACGTGCTCCTCGATTGCGTAACCTTTCTCTCTTTTTTCTCGCTTCGTAGCTTATATTTATTCAGTTCAACTTGTAACGTTGTTCGGTTCGGTTCAGTTCAGATTAAAGAAGCTTTCTTAATAATTAAGCCATTAGCTTAATGGGTGTTTACCTTCTTTCTTAATATCTTTCAAGACTTAAGATTTTATTCCAAATTTTAATTAAAAGTTCTACTGCCTGCCTGTAAGTCCTAACATTTGTTATTGTTGCTATGCCAATCGGGATTTTCAAAGTAGACTAATTAGCAACTTGCTTGTAAATAGTAGGCATAAGAAACACCATATCAAGATGGGATGTATCATAATCCACCACTATCTCAGATTATAACATTACTCAGTTAGAATTTACCATTTTTCTGTTCATGTTTTGTTCTCAGAATTGAAATAAAGTGATCTTGTGTTAACTTCAATTATTAATGTCAATGTGGCAATATTAAAATAACCACACAACACTACAACCCACCTTTCTAATCCTAACACACTGTTGACGTTTTTGTGTAACAAAGGGATACTCCTTCAAAACAGGGGAGATGGACCAAAAAATAGGTTTTGAATAGGCAATTCCCCCCACATAATTACTATAAAGTATACTATAATGGTATGAATAATGATCCAAGGTATCCCATTACCCCGAGAATACCATTTCTCACTATTTGAAAATTTAAATTTTTCCCACACAGCATGCCCATTAACCCCCCCCCGCCCCTGTAGTTTGTTACTTGAATACAGTTAACTCACACTATCATAATCCCCGTTCATAACATACATAACAAAAAACCAGTACCCCATTACAATATTATCAAAATAGTTCTTTAATTTCTTTGCCCTTTAGTTCAGATGACCAGCAATAACAGGCACAATGAAAATTGTCCATTAAAAGAATGAGCTGGCTCACAGGGCCCTTTAATTTTTCTTGCAGGCAATTTGGAAATCTTTATTTGCCGCCAATCCAGTTCTACAACAGAATACCACTTGGATTGGAAGGGTGCTCTTCAATGTAGTTCTGGTCACTGCATAAAATATCACACTATCAACAAAATGTGACGCAGCATTACTATCTTTTAGGTACACTAGTTTAAATTTCGCCCATGCTTAATTTCCGGACACAAAGTTGTTTTATTAATTTTTTTTATTTAGTTGTTTTATTCCCGCTTTAAAAGATTCCCACTTTAAAAGATTCCCTATTTTAAAGATTCCCCGTTCCATGTTTTAAAGATAGCCGTTAGAGTTGCTCACCATCTTTTTTTTACGGACAAAATATCGAACGTGGATACATTAATGTTTTGTTCAGTTACGTTATTGTTATGTGTTATGATCCAAGTCTTAAAACAAAATAAATCAATTTCATACGGGATACATCGATTTTGGATGTCATACATCGATGTTGTGCAGCATACATCGCTTTCCTGACTCATTCACGCGTGACCTTATGTAACTACGTAA
The DNA here is from genome assembly GCA_014634185.1 of Astreopora myriophthalma. Taxonomy (NCBI): domain Eukaryota; kingdom Metazoa; phylum Cnidaria; class Anthozoa; order Scleractinia; family Acroporidae; genus Astreopora; species Astreopora myriophthalma. The sequence goes on along the minus strand of BLFK01001048.1, from coordinate 1,426,435 downwards.
AAAATGTTCGATAAAACTTAAAGATGAGGAAGCGGAAATAGAAATGACCGGAAGTCAGATAAAACAAGAGGCCCTCCCTGGGAACTAACACTTTTAAAATGGCGGAAATAGAGGCAGATGATTGGTGAAGTTTGAGAAGCACTATGCAAAGTGCACGGATTTGGCTGCCCAACATCGAAGGATTTTTTGCGTCTTTGGGTAGGCTACTGGAAAGTGCAGAAGGGCAAAGAAACACTGCGTCCTACGACTCGGCTGAATTTTTTAGTCGCCGTTTACGAGAAAACGAAAGAACTCGTCACTTTGACTCTAAGAATAGAAGAAGCCTTCCCAAATGAAGTTGAGGTGATCTCTGATCTAAACGAACTTGTTTTTCTTATGAACGAACTTTCAAGGGACTTTGACAGAACTGTCGAGGACTCGGAAAGTTCTACGTTTACTGCACCATCATCCCTAAACGATCGTCTTTCAACTGTGGCTAGGAACGGTTTATTTGGCAGACCAAGGCCACAGATCTTACAGCAACAGCTGCAAACTCTGCACAATGACCCCGGTTTTCGTTGGGCTGATATCGAAAAGCGTCGATGTACAGTCCTCGCTGGACTAAATTTCCCTTCAAGGTGCCTCGCGGCACTTGAATCCATTCCGAGTCAGGTAGTAAACAGATATCTTTGTAAACGTACTGGGCTGGGTTTTCGTCGCTTGCATTTGCGGTATAATAATTTCTTCTTCCTCTCCTGGGGCACCTGCTAACGTTCCTTTGTACTTGGCTGTAGTTCTGTCTCAGATTCTAGGCCGTCAAGGGTACAACCCTCGTTGAAGTCGCACTACGATTAGTACTTCACATTATAGTCATGCCATTAACAAACTTTATCGGAACCCTTTGACATACATACATACATACATAACTTTATTTGATAACGCAGGTTAAAATTTTCGCAACTTTACAGCTGAT
>BLFK01001048.1:1415483-1420483 GCA_014634185.1 Astreopora myriophthalma | reverse complement strand
AAAACAAAGGTATATTTTAAGTAGACTCTGTGTCGTTTAACATGTATCAGCTGGATGAAATGTACTGATTGTGTAAGTGATTGACTGAAACACCTCTTCAAGGTCTTTTTGAAATTTTTCATTTTATGTTCTTTATGTCGGTTATGGTTCGGATTTAGGTGGTTTAAGTTCAAAGCGGATGTGCTGAATACCCGTATACGTGTTTCCTTTGCAAAAGCTGAAAAAACGAAGTATGTTGGTGGGGGGTTGGGAGGTGGCTTTTTCTACAAAAAGGGAATGTGCCGCTGGATAGGATATATTTTTCAGGGTTTTTTATTTCAAGATTTTATGGGGTATCTGGTTGGTATGGTTCTTATCAGGGCTAGATTTTACGGTACCCGGTAGGTAATAGCCTCGCAGCGCAGACGTTCGTTTTGGCCTCGTCACGTTCAGTCACGCACTCCCCAAAGACCTTGGGTGGAGTGCGTGGCGTGACGACCCAAAAGAATGTCTGCGTACTGTCGGAGGCTAGGCGGGCCACTCGCCCCACTAACCAAGCTTTGTTGAGCATCCCCTGCCCCCTGTGTGTGTATGTAGAGCGGAAATGTGGGAGGGGGGTATGTAAAAAGGTCTTGAAATGTTCGTTGCGTTAGGTTAATCTTTGCTGCCCATTGGCTTTTCCGTTTTAATTTTGTTGGGGGAATTTCTTTTTCGAAGGGTCGAAGGGGGAAGACAAATGCCCCCAATAAAGTGCATAAACGGTGTATTTGTGGAAGAAAATCAGTTTTGCACAGGGAAGCAAAGCAAAGGCATATCTTGCTTTTCATACAAAGAATTAGTCGTCGAAAACTAGAGAGAAAAAAGAGGAAAGTAGGGAAACGGTTTCCTAAACGCTTCTCTCAAATGAAGAATGTTTCGTCCCTTTCAGAAACGAAAATCTTGAACACTTCGAGATGAGTCATTTCTTGATTACCTATAGTTCTTTAATGAATTTTCTCCTTAGCCCCAGCGGGAAAGTGTAGCCTTGGACGATGACTTTATGATGCACTTTTCAGCGTTTTAAGCGGAAGTAGAACCTTCGCGGACTGGCCAAAGAAATCTGAAGGGAACTTGAGGCAAAGAGTGTACCGGAAATGGAAAAGCAACCTGTATGAAGTAAAAGAAATCCACAATCGTATCGTTGACTGCTCGTCAAAACGCATCGTATGCAAGGCATCAAATTGTATTGTTGTACGAAGGTCAGAAATCCCGCCAATTATAAACACCTTCCAAACAATTTTGTGTTTTTCTAAAGTGCTTTTTTCCGTGAAAATAGGACCTTTTCATCTTTTTTGTGTGCATCATTCAGCAAGGAGACAGTATTCTAAAGCTTGTTCTTGGAGTATGCAAAAGGAATAGCAATTTTAGACCTGAAAATGGTGTATTTTCCCAAAATATTTAACAGAATGTTTTGGCTAAAAATTGAGGGTACACTAGAAAGGACCTTGTTAACAATGTCCAAAACAATAGTAACCCACTGCAGAGCACAGATACGCCCTTTCTGAGATAAAATAGTAATGCTAGATGGCATGCTTTTTATTGCATCTCTCCAATAAGTCACTTTAAATACTAAATTCTTGCAGAGTTGTTGAAAAACATCATTCACTTTTTTCTAAATCAAATAAAATTAACTGCAACATATTGAAATATGGTATCTGCAAAGAAATTACCCACGAAACTACTCCACGAAAATTACCTCAAAAGGACACATGCCCCAGAAATTCTGCAGCCCCTGTCAAGCACACATGAAACAGAAATTCTGCTGCCCTGTCAACCACACATGCAGAAATTATGTGGTCCCTGGCAAGCACATATGCCCCAGAAATTCTGCGGCCCTGTCAACCACACTTGCAGCAGAAATTCTGTGGCCCTGTCAACCACACATGCAGCACAGCAGAAATTATGTGGTCCCTGGCAAGCACACATGCCACAGAGATTCTGCAGCCCCTGTCAACCACACATGCCACAGAAATTCTGTGGCCCTGTCAACCACACGTGCCACAGAAATTCTGTGGTCCCTTTCAAGCACACATGCCGCAGAAATTCTGCAGCCCCTGTCAACCACACATGCCACAGAAATTCTGCAGCCCTGTCAACCACATGTGCCACAGAAATTCTGCGGCCCTGTCAACCACATGTGCCACAGAAATTCTGTGGTCCCTTTCAAGCACACATGCCGCAGAAATTCTGCAGCCCCTGTCAACCACACATGCCACAGAAATTCTGCGGCCCTGTCAACCACACGTGCCACAGAAATTCTGTGGTCCCTTTCAAGCACACATGCCGCAGAAATTCTGCAGCCCCTGTCAACCACACATGCCACAGAAATTCTGCAGCCCCTGTCAACCACACATGCCACAGAAATTCTGCGGCCCTGTCAACCACATGTGCCACAGAAATTCTGTGGTCCCTTTCAAGCACCCCTGCCGCAGAAATTCTGCAGCCCCTGTCAACCACACATGCCACAGAAATTCTGCGGCCCTGTCAAGCACACATGCCACAGAAATTCTGCAGCCCCTGTCAAGCACACATGCCACAGAAATTCTGCGGCCCTGTCAACCACACATTTCCGCAGAAATTATGCGGTCCCTGGCAAGCACACATGCTGCAGAAATTATGCGGTCCCTGGCAAGCACACATGCCGCAGAAATTATAACTCCTTGAAAGACAAACTGTCAACTGTCATTTGAAACAAATTTAATGCAATTAAATAAATTACACATTTAAAAAGTCAACTTGAAAATGTCGCAAGAAAAGAACTTATTTACATATTTATAATTATCGAAAAACATGAAAATGTTTCGTAAAAGGCTATGCACATTTTCATGAATAATCAAATAATTCCATGAATAATCACTGCTATTCGGATTCAGAGTCTGGATTTTGTGCAAAAACGGTCTCAAGTCTTAGTCTTTGTTGGACATCACATGATTGGGATGTTATCCAAACAGCATTTCGTCCTTCTTTGAGGGCTGCAATAAACGTGCTTGCTTTGTCGCTATCTATATCGATCACTGTGTCACCCTCACAGGACATATGCTCTACTAACCAGGAAAAAGCATCCTCGGGTAAAATCTTATTTTGTTTGCCATCTAAACTAATTCCTCGCGAAGCGAGGGCTGAAGGCCCTCGCGTAGCGAGGTTAATAAATTTGTCGGGCCGAAGGCCCGCGCTCGGGAGCTAAGCCGTGCGAATTCGAGCGGAAAAAAAAAAATATATATATATATTTCGCTAAAGGTGTCTGTGCTGTTGCCTGGCAACAGTTCGCAAACAAAGTATGAATGACGTCAGACAAAGGGAAGGTTGCTAGGCAGCGACCGCTGCCTCACAATGCCGCACTCTCATGTTTATTCATTGAGGCAGAACGTGTAATTTCATCGAGGAGTGAAAAATGTTTAGTATTGGTCAAACACGACCAAATTCTTATGCAAATGAACCACAGGAGCACGCACAAGGGACAAGACATACTCGCCGAAGGAGAGAAACAACGAAACTCCTGAACAACGTGAAAGGCGACTCAGATTCACGGCGAGCAGCGAAGAAGAAGGAGACATCGGGAAACCACAGTGCATAGATAATATCGCTTGGCTCAGCAAAGACAACACATTTTTACACTCCAAATTATCTGCGCACCCAGCCCTTGTCATGAATTTTATCTATCTTCTTTAATGTTCCACCAAAAATACAGATTTCCAGCAAGCGAACGGGTTTCAACACCGAACTCTACAACCACACTCCATACAAAAAAACACATATTCTCCTTCAACAAAACAACAGCATGTTCAATGTTCACGTGATCACGTGTCAACCGCGTGATCTGTCCACGTGCTAAGAAAAATGTTCAAAGTATGTAACGCTAATCTAAATGTCACACAATGAACAAAAAATAATCCGCGACAGCATCTGGTGCCCGATTTGGGGAGTAAACGTTCGCTTCTCGGGTTTGTGAGCATCACAAGGTCACAACTTCTCGGGTTTGGGGAGTAAACGTTCGCTTCTCGGGTTTGTGAGCATCACAAGGTCACAACAGAGCCTGCAACTACAGTATCCAGCGGTACACCTCAGGAGGTAACCAACGGCGACTTCAAGCGGCACATCTCTCGAGTCATGTCCAAACGTGCGAATAAGTTTTCTGTGGCTGACATTCAATCGAGTGTTTCACAAGAGATTTACTTTAAGCGTAGTTTTGATCAGTTTACCTCCATTAATGCCAAGGAACACCGGGATATAAACCCCAGAATATTGGTCAGCTGGCTTGTGGCAAAGTACGGACTCGTCACGACCGTCAATTGTTTCGAATGTTTGAAGTCGTCCGTGAATTTGCCATGTGGTGAGCGTAGACGCCTGCTCGCGAGGTTGCACCCCACCGTCGTTGATGATTTTGAAGTTTTTGAAGCTGGTTCGCGGGAAGTGTCTGGCATACCTTCAGTTACGAACCAACCCCTTACTCAGAAGAAACTTCTTACTCCCCCTACAAGCAAGTGTCTGCGTTGCAAAAGTTCTGCCACGCTGAGTGTCAATCACACATGTGATGTTGTGATCCATGGCTTTAGTGGGGCCATCTCTGCCATAAAGATTTCGACAAGATGTTTTTCTTGTAGAGCAGTTTATAACTATTCTACATATGGGAATGTTGACAGTGGATGGAGGTTTTACGAGCAGAAAAGGGATTTCGTCGAAGCTACCGACGTATGTTATACATTTGAATGTTAATAGTATCCAGAATAAGTTTGATGAATTGAAAGTTCTCAACAGGCAACTCAAAGCGCATGTGATATTTCTATCGGAGACTAAGATTGATGGTTCATATCCATCCTCACAGTTTCACCTAGAGGGATATCATATGTACCGGAAGGACAGAGCAAAAGGTGGTGGAGGTTTGCTGGCTTATATTTCCACAGAACTATTACCACAGCGAGTGGTAAACTGCCAAGGCAATACAAGTTCATTGAGGTTTTAGCCGTAAAAGTTTCCATCAACAA
>BLFK01001048.1:1393907-1411115 GCA_014634185.1 Astreopora myriophthalma | reverse complement strand
AACAATTACTGGTCAGCGGACAGCTTCCAAATAAATCACGTCACCTCGATGAGTTCACACATGAGCCCGCAATATGGTCATCTGATACTGGTCAGTGGCTATCCCGTTTTGACAGCTGTCAATTGACCATGTGAATGTCCAATATAAAAGATGTGGATTTGCCAAGACACGCCTGAGATACCCCTCCCTTCCTTTTGATAGTCTCCCCTACCCTACCCGTACAATCTGTAGACGCGTACGTACGTACGCTCGGTCAGTCACGTGACAACCAAACGAAAAGAGGTTGACCATATTCCATGAGTATGGGGCTCTGTCCCACGCGCTTCGCGCGCGTGGGAGCCCCGCTATTAACTTACGTCAAAAAACGAGCCTTGAAGCATTTAAACACGCAACCCGAGGTATGGACATAAAAGGATTATTGGACGGGAGCTGTAATTGTCAAGTGTCCCAGTCCTGACGATAATTTCTGATTTTAGTCCCTTTTAAATTATTTATATGTTTAACTAAATTAGTAATGTTAGTAGCATTGTAAATAACTAACTCTTTTTACAATTAATTGTTAACTGTATTTAAATTTGTACATTTTTTACATGTATCTATCATTTTATCTTTTTAATTTTAATTTTATTGATCAATTTTAATTAAGTGTCCCCAATTAGCTCTTAGCTGAGAGCTAAATAGTTATTGACACTTGAATAAAGTTTATGTATGTATGTATGTATGTATGTATGTATGTATGTATGTGGAGAGAAGAATGTTTGAGTTGCACTGTTCGCTTTCGTAAGTCGCTTTCGTAAAATTTTTTTTTGAAGTTTCCTAATATGGAGCCCAGAAGTTGGTGATCTCGCTACAAACTTGTTGTGCTACACGACTTCCCCAAATCAGATAATCCAGTTTTGTTGCTTCAACGTAACTTAAGCTTATATAAGCTTAAAGGAAAGATTTCCGTACAGCCCCAGACGTTAATTATACATGCATTACTGCCACACTAAGCCTGTTCCAAAACAGCGAGCATAAAATATATCTTTTTTTTCGCAGTAATCATTGCTGGGTAAGTTTTAGCGGTTGGAGCGTTGCTTACAATGAGGCATTTGAACTGCTGAATGGATCCAAAGGTAGGGTTGTTTCGCCTAAAAGTAACACAAATGATTTTAGTCTTATGTTTAAAAGAATGATCAGGTGGCTGATCATTTCGTAATTTTGTAAGTGTTTTCCCGTTGTTAATTTTTGTTATTTGTTATCCTCAGAATTGTTAAGCGAGAAGAATGTCGCAAATGCGTTCTGGAATGGGGAACTGGAGTCTGAGCTAAGAGAAAGGGGAGCTCTGGACATGTTTGGAATGTTACACAAGCTCTCAGACAGAGAGGTTGTGATGCAATATGTTGATGAGTTGCGTGCTAAATCAGTATATGTGCATGCTCCAGAGGATTGCACCAAAGACTGTAAGGCCAGAGGTATGCACAAAAAATTATTCTAGGTAAATGTAATTGTATACCACAGATTAATATTATTATAAACAAAATTCATTTTCAACAACCATTCCATATACAATATAATTGATAAAAATTTACATGTACTTGAAGAAGATAGCAAACACAACATGCATACCACCAATACACACATAACTGTATCCGGGGATCAAGCATTGTTGATAAGCCTTTCTGATTTCCCTGTAACGACTTCACTCTTGGTTGTACCTGTTTGATGTTTATTTAGGTTTGGAAAATTATGGGTGGCAGATGGCCAGTGGAAGTTAATGTTTCCTCACTGTGTTGCAAAAAGAAAGGTTGGTTCCATTTTATTTTTCACTTGTTTGAAGTAAGTGTTAAGTCCACCATGAGAAAGCCTCTCAGTTACCACACAAATTTCCCATAATACTCATGTGCATTTGTAGTTCAAACCATTTTGAGGTTTGACAAATGGAATTTCCATTGTTATACAATCATAGAGCCTTGTGTAATTTTAAATGGTTTGTTTAATGGAATTCTCGTTGACAGTAAAAATTGGTTTTCTTTTCATTTAGAATGTGGTGAATGGACTTCCTTTATTAAATTACCCAGATGTCTGTACTTCCGCCCCAGTTCATGGAAAGGCATTTTGCCAAGAACACATTGATTTTATAGTTGCAAACCATCCTTCCATACCAACTGACATTCGTGGTTTTTTTAAAGCATTGTGGTGTCTTAAAAGCTGATGATAACTGTGATAGTAAGTATTGCACAGTCAAAGTTTACTGAAATGAGTCCTGTGATTGAGGTTATTTTTTGTTTACTTTCACTACTTTGTTGTTTTTCAGTTTTGTCCTACTTTGATCAGTGTTTAAAATCCATACATCCTAACCATTCAATCTTGTTCCATAACAGATTTCCCACTGATTTATAATAATATTATATTCAATAACATTCCTGGTAATAGTGTTTTGCATTTCATTTTAATTACCAGTTGTGGATGATATGACAATTTCTGGCAGTGAAATTGAAAAAGTGGAAGCTGTCGTGAAAGGCATTGCAGACAATACAGCTGGGGTGACTTTGGGTCAATCAGCGGTTGTTTCACAGGGTAATTATTGGAAAAAATGCTTCCAAAAAAGGTTGGAAGCATTGTTCATTGATTGTTTGGTGGTAATTTGTGGTAAGCTTTAAATTTCCAAAAATTAATTACCTCTTTGCAGTGTTTTTTTTTTAGAGCAGGCCTATGTGGAAAAAAAATTGCAAGTTGTAGCAGGTATCATAAGATGGACTCTCCACAGAATTAATTCATTGTAACTGCACTTTTTCATAGCTGGCAGATTTTGATCTGTGTTCACTAGCAATAGGTTTGATTCTGTTGAGTTCTTGCATGGGTGAACTTTTGTTTTCTCTTTTTTGTGTTGTCAAGGTAATGAAGAGCTGTTTTCTCGTACAGACTGTACTGTACTTAATGACTGTGAAGAAGTGTCTCCCACTTCTTGCAACAAAGAAACTGGAGAGAAGCAAAGATTACAGAAATGGTCCCGAGGGCATTTCTTTATTGTACGAGGGAGTGGGATAATTGACAAGTGGAATCCCATTTTCCGGTACAGTACCTAGATCATTTTCGTACCAGAATGTTCATATCTGTGTCATGTACTTTGGTATAATTCTGATATTAATGGGCCAATGAAAGCGATGTTAATTATTTTTGCTTCTGGTAAATTGTGAAAATATCGGCATTTCCAAAAGTAACAAAAAAACAATGAAATAGATTCACTGTCTTTAATGTAGCATTTTAAGTAATGTATGCAGCAGTAAGTAAACACAAATACTTGATAATCTAACAATATTCAGTACACTTGACATTGACATTTTGGTTGCATTTGTGAGGGATGGGAAGTTTGTTATCAAAATGAGAAGGATCTATATGATATAATTCTTGAAAGGTATCGATCTTTTATTTGTATACCATTATTTTAATGCTGTCTAAACCAAACTTCTGAAATAAATTTGTTTGTCTTCCATTACAGGTCTGAAAGTCCATCTCAGGCATTTCTCATCATCCTTAACTGGCTCTTCAACATTTTAAGCAGAATGCTTCCTGCTTCATGGGGGGAAGTGTACCTAGCTTATGACAACATGTGTCATGTTGATGGCTTAAGAGTTGCACGGAAGCCTCTACCATTTCCAGCACCATTTGATGCGATGTGGTTGAAAATTAACAAGGTGATTGACAGTCTGCACATCCGGAACCACAAGGATGCTGAGTGCAGAAATAAATATGATCCTACCAAACTAAAAGAAGATCTACCAGACATGAACACAATGGCGGCAGAACAGACATTTGTGTGGCTCTCACGTTTTAAGAAAATTCTCTGCTCAATGCCTAAAACACACCATGTATTCTTTATGCATAGAATGGTTATTCGTCGCAACCGTTATACTGTGTCCTGTTACAAACGAGGGTTGAAGCCTGTTCTGCCTAAGGCTCGATCAGCTAGAAGTTAATAATTTATCAAAGGGCTATCGTTATAATTATTGTAAGTTATACTTGGTATCAGAGGAGGGATGACTGCCGTCCCACAATGCCACGCAATCGCATTTGTGTCATGCTTCAAACATGGCGCTGAATTTTGCATAGAAATACAGTGGAGTGAGGTGTCCGTTTCTACTGTTTTGTTAGACAAAGTGGAGATGAGACCCAAGTTTTATATTTTCCAACTTGTCAGTTTCGTATTTGATTTCTTTTTTTAGAACAGTTGACCGTCTTTTAATGTAAATTATTCAGGTTAACAATGCGAGGTATTTCGACCTCGTGACACAGGTCAATGACCTTGTTGTAGGAAATTGATTGCATGCATTACTAAGAAGGAGTAATTAGCATTTTCATTGATATTCGTTGCATTGCATTGTTGTTACTTTGAACAGTTCTATAATGCTCCAAAATGCTCCGCGATATCTTTCTGAAAATGCATTGTGAAAGTCTCTTAGATTTGGCTACTTGCAATATGAGACACGAACGAAAGTGCTACAATTTTCCATGGGCTTTCGCTGAGATGCCAAAAGGTCTAGAGCTTTTTTATCTTATGGTTTATTAAAGACATCATCATCATCATTTGTACAGTCAAACCTCCACTACTGGCCACCTCTATACAACCTCCATCATTTTTTGTCCATGGAGATGGTCCATTCATTGTCTTATTTAACGGCAGCTGAGGAAGTGGCTCCCAAAGGGCTAAAATTACATTTTGGCAGTTGACAGTTAATCTGGGAGTGGTAAAAGGTAGCTGGAAGACCTGTTTGATAGTGCAACTACTGCAACCAAGGCCACCCAATAATTTTTTGGTATAAATTGGCCAATTGTGTCTGATTGTTGTGTTTCGATAGTGGGTAAATTTGTCATACATAATTAATTTTGTGAAAATCCATTGTTCCGATGTGAGATTCTTGTTGGCTAGTTTGCAGGAAATTTTCCTGGGTGGCCTTGGTTGAAGTATTCACACTGTAAGTTTAAAATATCTTGATCCTTACCATGTACCATTGGTCTCTATGACAGAGTGGTTGTCAGTTGAGTGTCATAACCAAAACCAAAGCAATTACCCTGATCCATCAAAACTGTCACAAATAGTGCAACATATACCACTCATAATTCAAAGCAGTTACATGTGACCTGCCCAATTGCAGAAAATGCATGTGTGTAAGTCACTTCTGGTTCTGGTTTGGTTTGGTTCTCATCAGTTGAAAAACTGGTGCAAGATCACCAATTGCTATGCATAGCAATATCTTAATATTATTACTTGCAAAATTCAATTAAAAGCCCAAGGTTTTAAATTCTGCAAGTGCTAAACTTGTTTCAGCAGTGTTACCATGGTATCTTTTGGTTTGTTTTATTTATGTGTATTTTTTTTATTTCTATGCTACAATGCATTACTCCAAAAAGAGGACCTCTGCAAAAAAATAATAGGTGTAGTTTGCACACTGCCTCCTTACAGCAGCCACTCTCTTGAGTATCCCCGATGTGGTGGCCGTTGTGAACAGGTTTGACTGTATCACATTAATTTTGTGTGATGTTGATGGATTACATTTCCAATAGCTGTATGCGAAATTTGCAAGTTGCAGGGAACAGTAAAGAGGGATAAGGTTTTATAGGTCAGAGTAACAAGGTACACTCAAACAATGACGCACATGTCTAGATGTATTTATTAGCTTACGTGTAAGCTCTCCCTTTTTATTGTCATCCATGTTATTGCTTTATAAAAAGAGTTCATAAAAACACAAAACAAGTTGCAGCACACCATATCTTGTCTCCAAAAAAAAAATCCTTATTCTCAAAAACCCAACTGCTTTGTTATTAAATGGCCAAAGGAGGAACACAGAGTGATACAAGAGATATTTGACAAGTAACTCCCACCAATCCAAGAAAAAAATATTTACAGTTTATGGTCTATTTTTTCAACTAAAATTCACATGAAACAGTACAGGTGTTTCCCTTATATGTAACAGTTAAAAATCAATTCTTTGCAAACTGATACAATCATCTGTGATGATATAAAAAAGCCAGAAAGCCGCAATCTGTTATTGCCATATAGGGCTATAGCAGTTAAGACCAAAAATAATTTCAGTATTTACAGGTTCTTTCTAGTTACAGCATTTACGACAGGCAATCTGTAAACAGTATTGTGGAACTTCTTTTATTGTAGAACAGCCTTAGCTGTATAGTTTCCGGCACCAATTGCAATACCTGTAAGGAAGAGCACAGAACTAAATATTAACACCCCAATATTTTTTTATAGATTCAACAGTGATAACCTACACATGTTGAACATCATGTTGATCTCACAACAGGATGACAACAGTGATCCCATCCTTGGCATTGGAAAAATGTAAGTTCTGGTAAGTTTTAGAAGACAGTGGGTTTTCTCCATGTACATGATGACCATGTTAACATATGGTTACAACCTGGATTGTTTCCCTGAATTTCCATAATCTCCAAGGATATTTAAAGAAAGTCTGTATTGAAATCATGCCATCCAATAATGTTCTGCCAAAATGTTGTTACGTAATTAAGATAACCCCTGAACCCTGTCTCTTAAGATTCAGAGTTCAACCAACTTCATTATCAAAGATTAGTGTGACAAAAACTAAACTATTCTCTTATTTAATGGTAGAGTATGTAAACATACCAAGGGTCCTCTTTTGGTACTGCTTTTAGCTTAAAACACTTGAGATGGAAATATTTGTTTCGAGGGCACTGAAATTGACATTAAAGAAAATCAAACATGTCTCATTACTTTGAAAAGACTGGGTCGCACTGCTAGAAATAGTGTTGATGTGATTGTAAAAAAATTGATAGCTTAATTCCCTATTTGGTTAATATAGGTCAGAACTGACAATTGGGTAGCCCCAAGTCTCTATAGAACTTACAAAATTTGGGATGGTTGTAATACTGTTGGGAAAGAAACAGTGATCCATGTCATAACTACACAATCCAATATACCTTGCTGTCTGCTCTTCTTTTGTTATTTTCACACATCACCATATTTGCTTCATCTTCTTCATCCCTTTCCTGATAGGGTAACAAAGTTAATGTCTTCAACTTAACTGAATGCTATCACGGTGGTATCAGCCTTGTATTCGATTGTAGCTTTCCATAATAGTATAGTTTTTCATTAAGTAGTATGTCATACTGTGATATGTAAGCATTGATCCCTTATGTTGGAATAAACTTGCTTCTTGCTTCTATGATCATTCGGTATTCTGCATACATACCTTTTTACATATACAGTATTTGTATTCCTGAGTCACAGTGGTGGCATTGCCTACAAAAAGATTAATGATTGAATTAATGCTTAGTTTTATTTATAAAATGTAAATTAAAGAATGACAGTAAAATTAATACTAAATGTCATGAAGAATCCTAACAAAAGCTGAAACTGTGTCCAGGACAATGTTCTTTGATAACAATATGTTAAAGGTGATGCAATGTGATGTACCTTGCAATTTATGAACAGTCTATTTCCACCTAGTGTTAAATGTTACCTCCTTGTTTGGCTTTCTTTCCAATTTGTTCTCCATCCTCACTGTGTGTTCTTTCTCGTTTCTTTTTTGATTTCCCTGTGTAATGTGATGGGTTTATCTGTGCCCTTTTGTATGTTATCTGTTTTATTTTTATCCAATGCTTTGAAGTCATGCAGTGGCTCTGTATTCATTTTGTGAACCATGGTGGTATTTTGACTGCCAACCAGTTGGCTTTTTCAGTTTAATCCAGTCAAATGTGGTTCTTTTTTTCATTACATCATACAGTTAACTCTTGCCTTGCGCACACATCTCTATTATGGACACCCTGATGAAACGGACAGCAGCCAAACTACCAGAAAGATAAACTAGAGACGTTTGACTGAAATAAATTTCCACCATTACGGACTATTCTCTAACTCACGGTGCGTGGGGTGTCTGCAATAAAGGGAGTTGACTGCACATGCAACCTTGGTTCACAGTCAAATTAATTGATTCTTCTTGCTGGTTTTAAAAAATATATAAAAAATTTCCTGTACTCAGAGCGCAATTAAACTTTTTGCTGAACAACTTTTTGCTGGTGTTTTTTTTCTATGAAGTGTTCACCTGTTTTTGTGAATCACTTACTTCAGTTGTGAACTAAGCAATTGCATGTATGAGGTTATAGAAAGTGCAGCTTATTTAGTTCCCTTTTAATGAAAAAAATAACTGAGGCGATAATATATGAATTTTACGTTCTTGTGGTAAAAACAATATATTTTATGTTCAGTGTATGCATAAATTATGTACTCACTCTCGAGATACTGTTCTTGCCACTCGAACACAAAATTTGTTAATATATTCTTGCTACCTTGCAATGTATACTTTTTAAATCTCATTTACCTCTTGAAGGTATATGAACTGTTTTTTTCCAGTCCTCTTCAAAGTTTATACCTCGCACAATGCTTAACAGTTGTCCCCTTGGACCTGCCACAAAAGACACAAATCAAGGTTCTGACAATGTCATTAAACTTCGTTACACTCGCTGCTGTTGCCCTGTTGTTTCCCTGAGTCTGGCAATTAAAGTAAAAACAAAGTAAAAAAGTCCTAAATACCTAATTTGTCATTCAAGATAAATACAAGCATTTTTCCATTGTTACCATGTGCAGCTATCCCGTCTGGTGTGGCTGCAGGTGATGGGTCTAGTTGTTGTGTGCTGGTGTTGCATTCGCCACTGTTGCCCTGTTGTTTTCCTGAGTCTGGCAAGGTGGAAACGAAGTAAAATATTCCTAAATAGCTACTTTGTCATTCAATATGAAAACACACATTTTTCACTATTACCATGTGCAGCTATCCTATCTAGTGTGGCTGCAGGTGATGGGTCTAGTTGTTGCATGCTGGTGTTGCATTCGCCACTGTTGCCCTGTTGTTTCCCTGAGTCTGGCAAGGTGGAAAGGAAGTAAAATATTCCTAAATACCTAATGAGTCATTCAAGATAAAAACAAGCAATTTTGCATTCTTACCATGTTTAGCTGTCCCATCTGGTGTGGTTGCAGGTGATGAGTCAAGTTGTTGCATGCTGGTGTTGCATACGCCACTGTTGCCCTGTTGTTTCCCTGGGTCTGGTAAGGTGAAAACAAAGTAAAATATTCCTAAATACCTAATGAATCATCATTCCAGATAAACGAAGTAAAATATTCCTAAATACCTAATGAGTCATTCAAGATAAAAACAAGCAATTTTTGCATTATTACCATGTGCAGCTCTCCCATCAGGTAGGGCTGCAGGTGATGGGTCTAGTTGTGGCATGCTGGTGTTACATACACCACTACTGCCCTGTTGTTTCCCTGAGTCTGGCAAGGTGAGAATATAGTACCATATTCCTAAATAGCTAATTTGTCATTTAAGATAAAAACAAGCATTTCTCCATTATTACCATGTGCAGCTATCCCGTCTGGTGTGGCTGCAGGTGATGAGTCAAGTTGTTGCATGCTGGTGTTGCATTCGTCACTGTTGCCCCGTTGTTTCCCTGAGTCTGGCAAGGTGGAAACAATAAAGTAAAATATTCCTAAATACCTAATGAGTCATTCAAGATAAAAACAAGCAATTCTGCATTATTACCATGTGCAGCTATCCCATCTGGTGTGGCTGCAGGTGATGAGTCAAGTTGTTGCATGCTGGTGTTGCATACGCCACTGTTGCCCTGTTGTTTCCCTGAGTCTGGCAAGGTGAGAATATAGTACCATATTCCTAAATACCTAATGAGTCATTCAAGATAAAAACAAGCAATTCTGCATTATTACCATGTGCAGCTATCCCATCTGGTGTGGCTGCAGGTGATGAGTCAAGTTGTTGCATGCTGGTGTTGCATACGCCACTGTTGCCCTGTTGTTTCCCTGGGTCTGGCAAGGTGGAAACAAAGTAAAATATCCCTAAATACCTAATGAATCATTCAAGATAAAAACAAGCAATTTTGCATTATTACCATGTGCAGCTGTCCCATCTAGTGTGGCTGCAGGTGATGAGTCAAGTTGTTGCATCTTGGTGTTGCATACGCCACTGTTGCCCTGTTGTTTCCCTGAGTCTGGCAAGGTGGAAACAAAGTAAAATATTCGTAAATACCTTATGAGTCATTCAAGATAAAAACAAGCAATTTTGCATTCTTACCATGTTTAGCTGTCCCATCTGGTGTGGCTGCAGGTGATGAGTCAAGTTGTTGCATGCTGGTGTTGCATTCGCCACTGTTGCCCCGTTGTTTCCCTGAGTCTTGCAAGGTGGAAACAATAAAGTAAAATATTCCTAAATACCGAATGGGTCATTCAAGATAAAAGATAACGTTTTTACATTTATTACCATGTGCAGCTATCCCATCTGGTGTGGCTGAAGGCAATGGGTCAAGCCTTTGCAAGTTGCTCACAGACAGTCGTTTTCTTGAATCTGGCAATAAAGGTAAAAACATTGTGTCCATATAAAATGAGGGAGTGTAAACAAGTATTGTCTGTACTATATTATATGCAGCAAATTATGCAAAGTTTGTAATAATTAAAAATATATCCATATTCAAGTCCATAGAGACAGTAATATGCTTGATTCCCACCCCTTGTTGGCTTTTACAATGACCGATAATCAGTAACAAAGAACATATTGGGCAATGAAATGTAAATATTTTCAGAATTTATGAAAAACTGACTCAAAAGTGTACTTCTCAACTTGATGTATTGTTGACTATATCACACCTTCTGGGTTTCCTTCTTTCATGTTCCTTGCAACGTTTATAGAGAAGACTATGAGAAATATCAATGATATACATTTTGTTAATTAAGATATATGATATTGAGAATGGAGGTTTCAAGCCATACCCATCCCAAAGTGTAAATTCTACATGTTATGTATTTATTTGGCTCATTCGTGATTTTCCCCATAGAAAGATCACATGAATCCTTTGAAACATTTGAAAACAAGATTTGAAAGGTGATGTTTACAACATCATTTTCAAGAAAACACTGTTTAAAAATCAACTTAGTAAAAAGTAAAGTTTTTTTTATTTTCAGTACTGGTATATTGTGCTTCCCTGCATTATTGCTATGTTCAGTAAGAAGCTCATGGTCACCCAAGTTTGAGCCCTGTTGTTTGTTGAGGGTTTTTATGGGGTAATTGAGCAAATTAAAAGTGTGGGATAGAAAACCTGATAAGACTACAATCAGAGTTGGACAGGTGTCACCTCCCCAGACTTTCAGTCAGTTGAATGTTCAGTGGGGCTGTATGAGAAATAAAGGTTGTTAGATAACAAAATAAAAAGTGTTAATAATGAAATTCCTCTGCTGATGTGGCATGGAAAAGTCTATTCATATATGACTTAAAAACTCAA
The DNA here is from genome assembly GCA_014634185.1 of Astreopora myriophthalma. Classification (NCBI taxonomy): domain Eukaryota; kingdom Metazoa; phylum Cnidaria; class Anthozoa; order Scleractinia; family Acroporidae; genus Astreopora; species Astreopora myriophthalma. Next base: position 1,399,802 of record BLFK01001048.1, on the reverse strand, counting down.
TTAATTTTCTTTTTCTGATAAACTCTGCATCATGTACTGCTTCTTAGAAAGAATGTTAGTAGTAGTAATTATAGTAGTCAATATAAATATCAAACGATTAAAGGGGGTAAGTTTCTAAAGAAACTGTGGTGCTGCGTCGGTGGGAGTATTACAAGATAATTTGGTTTTATCAACTAAGTTGATAATGTGAATTAGCCACCGTAAAGAGATTCGTAAGCTGACGTTTCGAGCGCTAGCCCTTCGTCGGAGCAAATCGAGGAATTGTGGGTTGTGTGTGGTTTATATACAGAAATATGGAGCTACGCTATTGGTTGGTGCCTGGCAACGTGAAAAACAACAGAATAAATTAGTTGAATGAAAAGCCTTCGTTGATACCGTGAGGATTAAGAGTGCCGATTTGAAAAATAAATTTTTGTTCTAAAGTTTTGCGACTTTCTGTGCTTCCTTGATGTAGCGAGAGGCCACAGACTGTCATATGTTGCGTAGAATGATTAGGCAGATTAAAGTGTCTAGCGACCGGTTTAGATGCGTTTTTGTCGTCTTTCTCTACGTCGCGAAGATGTTCTCGGAATCGGTCGCCTAGTCGTCTACCTGTTTCGCCAATATATAACTTTTTGCAGAGAGTGCAAGTTATACAGTAGATGACATTGGCTGAGGTGCAGGTAAAATGATCAGTGATCTTAATGGATCGCTTGGGTCCCGACAATTTCTCAACGTTGCAAATGAAAGGACATGTTTTGCACCGGGCACGTGCACATTTAAAAGTACCGGGTTGTTCACTAGTTTGAAAAGCACTCTTGACTAAAAGGTTACCTATGTTTTTGTCGCGTTTGAATGAAATTACCTATGTTACCTATGTTACCTATGTTTTTGTCGCGTTTGAATGAAATTAATCCATTAAGATCACTGATAATTTTACCTGCACCTCAGCCAATGTCATCTACTGTATAACTTGCACTCTCTGCAAAAAGTTATATATCTGCGAAACAGGTAGACGACTAGGCGATCGATTCCGAGAACATCTTCGCGACGTAGAGAAAGATGACAAAAACGCATCTAAACCGGTCGCTAGACACTTTAATCTGCCTAATCATTCTACGCAACATATGACAGTCTGTGGCTTCTCGCTGCATCAAGGAAGCACAGAAAGTCGCAAAACTTTAGAACAAAAATTTATTTTTCAAATCGGCACTCTTAATCCTCACGGTATCAACGAACGCTTTTCATTCAACTAATTTATTCTGTTGTTTTTCACGTTGCCAGGCACCAACCAATAGCGTAGCTCCATATTTCTGTATATAAACCACACACAACCCACAATTCCTCGATTTGCTCCGACGAAGGGCTAGCGCTCGAAACGTCAGCTTACGAATCTCTTTACGGTGGCTAATTCACATTATCAACTTAGTTGATAAAACCAAATTATCTTATAATATAAATATCAATGTTCCTATTCAACCCCCAAAATGCTCATATACTGTAAACATGTAATATTAAAAAAAGTTGTACTTACATTCTGCAAATTCCGTCCAGGCCTCCTGCGAAAAGGCACTCATTTTCACAAGGACACATGTCTTGAACACTGTGGGCACGTTTCCCTCCCCTTTGCACCTTGAGATGCATGACCCACTCTCCATCTGGTTGAACACCTGTCTTTTTTTTATGTCTCGCCTAGGCTGTGGGTTTTGATGCTGTTCTTTATTATGTCAACTGCAGGTGGATCCAGGCCAGTTGATGACAAGTAACTGTGGAAGGGATTCAGGGCCACAGCAATGCCCTGAACGTTCCTCTCATTCCCTTCTGGTGTGCAGTGTTTGAAGCCAATTCTGGGATTAATACATGTCAAGAGCTGCAAAGTGAAAAGTGAAAACAGAGGTAAACTGTTTGAGTTTCATCTACAACCAGTATGGAGCAATCACTTATAAATACAAGCTGAAGGACAATGACTTGCGGGTGACTTGCTTGCATACTAAAATTCGATGAGGATTCCTTGATGGACTCAGCGATATATTGTTATGTGCTCATTATATATATGAAGTACAGTAGAACCCCGTTAACTTGAACTCGGATAACTCGAACTCCCCCGCTCACTCGAACTGAGTCTCAATTCCCTTGGATTTGGCCCAACTTTTCAGACATTTTTACTCTGTTAACTCGAACTCGGATAACTTGAAAACCCCACAAACTCAAACTAGATTTTGTTTCCCTTGATCAAAATTTACCCAGATAACTCGAATTTCTGGTTCTTATAACTCGCCACAGATGCCCATTGAGATATCCCATTAGCTTTTCTTAATGTGTGACTGAATTCTAACACAAGATCTGGAGCAATGTGATCAATAAACTAAGTTACATTCACGGTATTCCTTTGTCGTAAGAATGCATAATCGTTACAGTTGTTACAAAATGTATTAGTTTCTTGCGAAATAAGTTTAATTTGCACTGCATTGTATACCGAGTGCTGAAAATCAGTTAACTATTAATTATTAACCTGGAAAATTGAATATTTTAATCGACCCCGATAACTTGAAACCCCACTAACTCAAACAATTTTTCGTTCCCCTTCAGAGTTCGAGTTACCGGGGTTCTACGGTATTACTTATCCTTGAATAAAAGCTGTATCCAGTTTTCACATATTAATTAATATCAGGGTTATTATCAAACAATAATTCACTATTTAAAAAGTTTGGATTACACATTAGTTTTTCATTGTTGGAGATTGACGCCTGTTTATATTTAGTTGGAAAACACTTCCATACCATTCCTTTAGTTAACGAATCACTCCGGATGGCATGTTGTATCAACGATACAATTAAGGGTTCCCCGTTTTCATCCTGGGTGTAGCTTGTGTGCTTGATCTGGAATCGTTTGATTCCAAGTGGGTACACCATTGCATGAAAATACTGCCCCAGGTCATCGTGGCTGCAGATGTCATCGTCGTCAACTATGGTGATGATCTAGGATTGAAATTAGAGTGCATCAAGTAAAAATAATATTCAAGAATACTAGACATTTAAAAAATTAGGTTATTAAAAATTTTGCATAGGTGCTGGCTCGTCTGTCCTCTGATCAAGCTAAAATTACTATCCATGGTACCTTGTCGTATGGAATAACAAACTATTGTTCATAATGTTTTTGATTTGTGTTTGCTCATTTACTTCTTTTAAATGCATTGCCTTTTATATTTGCTTTGTAAATGGAACGGTAGTCTAATGCTCACCTCCTCTGCCATAGCCAGAAGTGTGCCATAATTTTCACAAATACGGTCATCGATTTCTGGGTACAAAGATGCTACCTTCCTCTTTAAGACCTTAGCGCTCTCTAGAACCATTTCCATCTTCAACGATAGTAGGGTACCCATTGCCCTAGGTGCCTCAAGGAACTGTTCACTGAGCTTTTCCTCTGCCTTTTGTTGGGCTTTGAGACCATTGGGACTCCGAGGTCCAGCAACAAAGGGAATCAGGACAAGACGGCTGGCAATTCTGGAGGTACAAAACCAAACTAAATATCAGTGAATCTGTTAGCAGAATGGATTGTTTCTGCCATACTACCAAACAGCCCATAGTTCTCTAAAAATTTATTAAGTGCTATGCCCAATTTTTTCTTTGGTTACTTCAGTGTGTATTTATTGTTTGATTTTTTGCAGGTCTCTGTCACTCTGCTGCCCACCCCTGGAACAATGTAACTTCCGCACCTTTGCTTCTTGTAGGAAGTTAAAGGGAACAAGTGTAAAGTGTATATAGTTGTTTCAGGATCTGAGTTGAAGTTGTTATTTAAAACCAAGAAAGTGAACATCTCTCAGATGAAGCAGCAGTCCTTTCCAGTGTACATTTTCGAAGTTATAACCAAAGGTTTGATTAAAAATGTCATACTATTATTGTTTATTTGATCATGCCTTTTCTGGTTTGTTAATAACTCATTGATAGTTTTAAAGAATCTACATTGTCCGAAAAAGTAGCTCTATACTTTGATAATTCATCTATGACTTGCCTGTAGTCCTGGGAAACTCCATCAAGAGCCTCCCAGTTTAATGTGACCAGAGGGCATGTCTTTGGAGTCATCTCTCTGACACAAGTCCCATCTTTGCCACCGTCATAATATGCCAAAGCAATCTCTTCTAATTGATGGACATTTTTAAGGTCATCCAACACTGGAGGGAAGGAAGACCTTGAACAAAGGTGTGGAATAAATCGCTCTCTTGCTGATGAGAAGAAATGATGGTGATTGCCCAGCAAACGAAGAGCTGCTTTAGCACACTTGGTTTTTCCAAGTCGGTGCTCTCCACAGACAACAGGAATAGGACAATGATTCCCTCTTTTAAAATCGTCTCATAATGAAGTCCTATCGAAATGCCAGCTAAAAAAAGAGAATTTGATAATCATAGAAAGTGATGTGAAGTCTACATGCAGTATTTTGAAGCTTCACGACCATTCCTGTGTGTTAAACACAATCATGTATGCACAACCTGGTTAGTGTTCCAATAAATTTGGTGTCAGTATGTTGTTCCATTCTACAAACATATGCTACATGATATTATATATAGGGATTGGGCAGATCAAATCAACAAAGTGAGGATATTGTTTCTTGTTTTTGAATACTTTTTATAGCAAGGTAGACTATAGGCCTTTCTGTATGACATTTCCTTGTTGATAGTAGAAAGATAGTAGTTGATAGTTTAAAAGAGATAATAATACCAGATTTCATGGAAATTTGATTAAAGAAGATATTGAAATGTATCTTAAAGTTTATACTAATCCAAGAACATGACGTTTCAGACCTAAAGTTGAATTGAAAAGGTCATCCACAGGTCCTTGTTGAAGATGTCACCTTCAAATTTCATATTACAACTAGTACGCTCTTTCCAAGTTAATCAGTTGCTCATCTTACCTATTGTCAAGACTGCTGCGACGTAGTTTTCGTGAATAGTCTGCTTTAATGATGAGAGGACATTATTTAGGCATGACTTATCAAATGGCAACATGACATCAGGAGCAATCAGTTTCTCTACGAGGAGTTCGGGGATGAATACATATTCTTTGTCATTTTCATCAATGATGTGGCCCTCGTTGTCTACCTGGGTGTCCCCAATCACCCAGACCCCCATATTGCCTTCCTGTCGTCCTAATGTGAGAGCAGCCCTGAAGGTCTCCCTCCTGTTTTCATTGTTACAATTTCTGGAAAATAAAAAGAAGATAAAGTTTAATATTAACACCATCAAATTGCAAATGATATGTGCCCTTCTGTGAGATTTAAGTGAAAGCTGGGCATCGGCTCAGATGGTGTAATGGTCTAAACATGAACTTTAAAGAATTGAACCCCTTTGGCAAGGGGAGTTTTTATAAGGTGTATGTGTTTTTTTAAACTATGTCAATTTTCCTTCCATTAAATTACAATGGGAAAACCCAAATTAAGAAGTTGGCAGTGTACCGGAAGTAGTCTTTCATGACCATCTTCAAGAACAGCCTGAATTCTCCCGAGTCGAAGCTGCACATGAGCATACCTGACCCAAATGAACTGTTCAGTTCCTCTAGAAACCTCTTGACGCCTCCATTAATGACCTTTTGGGCCCTGAAGAAGCATTTCCTTAAAGATAAAAAAAAATGGAAGAATTTCACTGATCGTCCTTAATACTTCTGAAACTGACCTGATGGAGGGGCTCAAAACAGTTTCAATACCTTCAAAAGACTCACTCCGTGTCTTTGTTCGAAGGATTGACACTACAATGTTGTATCACCTAACTGTAATCTTGTGGTAACATTTTTTCTGTCAGAGCAGATTCAGAACCACTATAATTGTTATTGACAGGGTGGCTCTGACAGAATTTGTTAACTTTGCAGGAAGTTTTATCTAACTGCTGATCACTCTTGAATATGAGCTACTAAACATAAAATATAG
>BLFK01001048.1:1362228-1384589 GCA_014634185.1 Astreopora myriophthalma | reverse complement strand
TGTGATGCCTTGTGATATGATGTGATACCTTGTGATGCCTTGTGATATGATGTGATATGATGTGATACCTTGTGATGCCTTGTGATATGATGTGATACTGTGTGATACCGTTCGATGCCTTGTGATACCGTGTGATGCCTTGTGGTATGATGTGATACCTTGTGATACCGTGTGATGCCTTGTGATATGATGTGATACCTTGTGAAGCCGTGTGATGCCTTGTGATGGCGTGTGATACAGTGTGATGCCTTGTGATATGATGTGATACCTTGTGATACAGTGTGATGCCGTGTGATGCCTTGTGGTATGATGTGATACCGCGTGATACCGTGTGATGCCGTGTGATGCCGTGTGATGCCGAGTGATACCGTGTGATGAAGTGTGATATGATGTGATGCCGCGTGATACCGTGTGATGAAGTGTGATACTTTGTGATACCGTGTTATGCTTAATGTGTTATTGTACCATAATTTGAGGGTTGATTCACCAACTGTGCATTTGCCAGAGCCGAGTAAAACGATTGTTCATCCACCAGAAGATTGTGACTTTGTGATACTATCACAAATTCACATCCATATTTTCGGAGTCCCCAACTCGTGCGCGGTATATTATTTTCACCGGAAGATGACTGCAATTCCTCCCTTTCATGTTCTGTGAGGATCTTTAAAAAGCAGAATACAAGTAAGTATTATTCTACTTTTCTGAACGAGTTTCCCTCACTTTCAATATTTTATTAAGACAAGTTTAATTTCCTCCTAAACATACCCTAGCAGCTTCTCGTTTCCTATAAGCTCCTCATGGCGGCTTCTGCGCTCGTTTTGATGGTCCGGCTTGTTTTGATGGTCTGGCGAGGGCATCTTGAGACATGTTTTTGTCATGTTGTTTTAGCTTTTTTGTCTGTGGAGGACCACTTTTAAAAATTGTAGTAACGACATTGGGTTTCAAAATATTCTTCATCTTTAAGCCCAGAGATTTCGCTATCACAGACTGTTCTTCGAAGGAATCCTCAGTGAAGTGAGCACTACATACAGTATTGTGCAAAAGTAATGCAAACGTATTTCGCCGAAATTCGCAGCTTTTCTTGGCTTTTCGACGAAAAAATATCGAATTTTCGATGGAAGCGAATTTTCAGCAAAAAGTCACGATAATTCGCAAGGCCTATTGTTTCTAACTACGCGAATTTTCGAACAACAATTCGCTCGGAACGAATTTTCGTGCGAAAAATTGCTCTGTTCGATAAATGACTTCAAACAATTCTGTGAAATTTCGCTCTTTATTTGCTCTTTTCGAACATTCCCACGTATTTTCTGGACAATAATTTGCCAAGTTCAAATTTGCCGCTATGATTCTTTTCTGCCGTCATTTCACAATGTGTAAGCTCCACAACAAACTCTTGTTCGTTTACATAACAATTCTACAAGACTCACCTAGATATACTTCAAAGGTTCCTTTTACTGTTTAGTTCACGTTAAAAGCAATGCAGCTCTTTAATTTTACACAATTATTCCGACACACGCCATGTTTTCATAACCCAGACTCCGCGCGTACTTGTTTTTGTATCACCGTGGGAACCGCTTGAGCGTGCTCTTACAATCATTCCCGTCGAAACTCTCTTGTGGTAATCATGCCAAAAGTTTCCAACATGAATCGAGGTCCTTTACAAGCAAGATTTCCACCCAGCTGAGATATTTAAATCGTTGAAAGGAGAAGACTTACTCGTCAGCTTCGCCAGTCTTCGCCAGTGTCCGGGTAATGCTACGTACGCAACATCTGTACCGCAGGCCAAATCACTGTGGGCTCATTAGTTTCCAAAATTGTCAACAGCGTTCAAAAGACATTGCACCGTGGTTGGGCGTGAATACGAGCCACTAAAGTGGATGCTTACGGTCGATATGGAAGAAGAAAATGCTTGAAACAAGCTTATTACTTTTGAACCCGGCAAGGATTCAGTATACGAGGTAAGACATCCGAAGACTGTTTTGTACGACTCGACTCTGGAACCCCCGATCGAGACATGCACTGCTCTGCCTAAAACCACGGAAAAGACATTTGAGAGCTTTTCAGTTTTGATTCCAAAATGAGGTGTAGTGGTTCATCAAATAAAACTTTTGTCTACAAACATTCTGTCTCATTTCTGCGTTGTTTGTTTTGGAAAAGCGGGCTTCTGTAAACATTGTCCCATTACCAGAATTCGCGCCCAGTTTCACCGATCGATACGAGTCTGCGTTGGTAGAAATACTTGTGAAGCAATGGCAGTTTTCGTTGTGTGAGGCAATCTTTTTTTTTTCGATTGAAATAGCCAATTAAACTGTTGCATCATTAAATCTATTTTCGATACGACTTTAGTTTATTTACGCGTACATACGCTTGTTCAGCGATGTTGTTCATGGCGGCCGCCGATTCATGTCACAAAAATTCGCTGCTTCGTTATTTCGTTTGGTTACCTCGAAAATTCGCTACTTCGAATTTCGCTGTCTCGAATTTTCGAGAAAGATCGTGAATTTTTCGCTTCGAACCCTACGAAATATCGTTCGAAAATTCGATGACTTTTCGTGGAAAATTCGCCAGAACAAAGGACGAATTTCGACGAATTTCGTTTGCATTACTTTTGCACAATACTGTAGTTGGCTAGTCGTCGGGCTAAAAACATCAGAGCGGGTGTTCTTCACGGCATTCGTCCATAGCTTAGTGAAGTGGACATCTTCAGGCCATATGTGAAGGCTTACTCCATCTTTGCGAATGTTAGAACATCCACCAGCAATACAGCGATGTGGCATTATAATACGTTGCGCTAAAGCCGAAAGTGTGTTATGCATGGGGCTGCGGTCGCGTTGAACTATTTAGGCTGGTGGTAGATACACAGAGAATGGGCACACAACGCAACCGCTCTAAAATAAACTATTACACTCTATTGCTTGAATTGACTTCTTGATATACGAAAGCGAACTTATACACGTAATTATTTGTACAATGAATCTTTGAAGTTTACTTGGTAGATAAGTACATAGCTGCAATTTTATAGAAAGTGGCGCCTACTTACAAATGGCTGTCATGATCTTGTCATGCTGAACAAGTCATTTACGAGAAGAATCTAATGCTAAAATTACTCAAAGAGAGAAAAGGTTTTCGATGGTATTTTAAGCGTAAGGCCTGGACTATATTTTCGCACAACACACGACACAAAGAGCTCTCTTGTATCACAGCCGATCCTCCCCTGTGTAAATATTATCGAAGAGGTTTTGCAAGTTCTCCTTTCTACGTCACTTCCGGTTTTGACCTGTGATATCCATAATTCGAACCGCAATTCAAGAAACATTCCCCATTTAGACAAAAATTACAAAGATTGACCACTTATATCTGTTCAATATTTCTTATTTGGGTTATCCTCCACACATGTCTTGCCCATTCGCAAAAGTTTAAACTTTGAGGCATCTCTGCAGATTATTCTTTCATCTTTGACTCTCTTTGCGCTGATCTGGGATCCTTTGACTTGTGTGACAATGTAGATATATGGTTCATATGGTGTTTGGGCTTTGGGTTTGTTTTCACGCTTGACCACGACTGCGTCACCCACTGCGAGAGTATGAGCTTTCGTGTTGTTTCGCTTATCGTGATATTCCTTGCATTTCTGCTTGTAGGTGCGATCCCGTTCTCGGACTTGCTCATCTTTGCAGTGCGTTTCGGTTGGGAAATGATCTAGTCGTGTCCTCACAGCCCGGTTCATCAGTAGTTGATATGGTGTCATCTTTGTGGCAGGGTGTGGTGTGCTGCGGTATGCCTGTAGCATATCGTAGATGGCTTCTTGGGGATCTATTTGATCTTGTCTGGCAATGGTGATTGTCTTGTTTATCATCTTGTTGAACCCCTCTACCTGTCCTTGTGCCTTAGGGTGGACGGGTGTGATGCGCTTGTGCTGGAATCCTGATTCTTTTGCAAACTCTGCAAATGCATGCGAATTGAATGGCGGACCGTTATCAGTCTGTAGGGTTTCTGGGACTCCATGGGTTGAGAAGATTTTCTTTAGCTTCTTTCTTGTTGCTTCAAATGATGTAGTGGTGACAAATTCTACCTCTGGATATCTGGAGTACTGGTCTGTTACTACCAAGGTGTATTGTCCGTTGGGGAATGGTCCACAGAAGTCTGCTTCTACCCCTGTCCATGGTCTTTCTGGAAGGGTCGTCATCTTGGCTGGTTCAGTGTGTTTTGTCTCTGTGGTGATTTGGCACTCGAAACATCTCACTAAGTGTTCAATTTGTAGGTTCATTCCTGGCCACCAATACTTGTATCGGATCATTTCTTTAGTTTTAGAGAGACCAAGGTGTCCTTGTTTGTGTGCGATCCTGATGATCTTCTCTCTTAGGCTTTCTGGTGGAATGGTCTTGTCCAGTCGTAGTACAACCTCTTCTGCTTGATACAGCTCTGCTTCTATCTCTATGTAGGGCTTCAATACGGGGTCTTTCTTGTCCCAAAGACCAGAGTGCATGGCATGTTTCAGGTGCTGTAATTCCGTGTCATCCTTGGTTTCCGCCGCGATTGCTTCAAGTACGATTGCGTGGTCCATTTGCGTGATTGCTCGGACGTATTTGTCATGTGCCGCCTTCTTCACTTGTGGGAGCGGGTGTCGGGACATGTAATCGGTGACGTTTGTTTTCCCAGGGATGTGGACCATCGTGAAGTCCAGATTCTGCATTTTCATCACCATTCTTTCCACGCGTGGAGGGAGTTTTGCTTGTGGGTTGTTGAAGAGGGGTAGCAATGGTTTATGGTCTGTTGCTAGCTGGAAGTGTTCACCACCCACGAGGTACATTTGCAGTCGGGATGTAGCGAATTCTGCAGCTAAGGATTCTCGCTCGATCTGGGAATATCTACTCTGGGTGTCTGTCAACCACGTTTCTCGTTCGGGAATTGCTGGGCGTCACGTTTTTCTTGCCTTTGAGGTGTATTCCGTGGACGTGTTGTTCTGTGGTTTTGCCCTTGATAATTTCGGTTTTCCCGCGGTCATTCAGCTTTTGATTTTGCAATGCATACACTAGCGTAATGATTTGGTGGAAATGTGCCTCCACAAAAATAACACTCTTTGTTGATACCAGTCGAGTTGTTTTGTCTTCCTACTGAGACCCTGTTCAACTCTTCCTCGGTAATATTTCCTCGACTCTGTTGTTCCATTTCGATTCTCTTTGCTTGTTTATCCGACAATTCCTGTGCTCTAGCATAATCTAACGCCTCCTGAAGCGAATGAGGCTTACCGAGCAAACGCCGTCTGACTCTCCTCGATTTTCCCTTTTCAATTAACTGCATTTGTATTTCTACTTCAAGCCAATTCAGTGGAAATTCGCACGGAGCCGCTGCTTGCTTCAAACGAGTGGTGTAATCATCGTAGGACTCCTCTTCCTCCTGGACTAACTGCCGAAATTGGTAGATGCTGAAAAGACGGTGTCTCTTAGGCTCCCGTATCCTCCAGTGTGTCGAAAATATCCTGCACTTTTGGTCCAGCACAATGTAAGAATAGTGCTCGTTTTCTCGCTTTCTCCTTTATGTTCATCGCCACAACATATACTTTGAATCTTTCGAGATATTTCCTGAATCGAGTGCCGACGGATGTCGGATCTAAGTCCGGGTCAAACGGTCCGAAGGTGAGGTTTGTATCACATGCGGCCATACTGCAGAGATTGCTCGATCGAAACAATTCGATTGAAAGCCAATAAAATTATCCTCGTCGCCAATGTAAAGTTCAAAGGGTTCGTTCACACAAAATAGTTTAACTCTGCTTAGCTACATCATCTCACGCTCTCCATGTTCTGGTTATGCTAATTCAATCTCCGTTGTCGCCGCACAGTGCATAATAATTATTACGAGTCTGAGTCTCATGGGGCCTTGGCCATGGACTTGGAGACCTGGACACTACAACCATCGGTGTATTTGTATTCTCTGTAGGTTTTGATGCTTTGGTTTGTGCTTGTTGTAGCGGTTTGTATTTACTGTAGGGGCTTGGAGCGAATCTAGCATTTCGTCGTTGATTCTTGAGTTGTATCTTCAATTGATTGATATTTTGCTTTGTCGTAATAACTTCAGCTACAGATCTTCTCTTCTTTTCATAAGAAAGAATCTTTTTATACTCTTCCAACGCTTGTATTTGTAATGCTACAACCTTTTCTTCTTTCAATACATCAGCTGTATCCAAATTACCAAGTGCTTGTGGCATATTGAAGGAAAACATATCATTAGATCCCATCAAACTTTCAAGAGTAAAAATTGAATCCTGAATGTTTTGAACATAAGATTCATATCGACGAGTAGCTTCATCAATACTCAAAGGCATCTTCGTTGTTGTTAATTTAAAGACAACCAACTTTTTATCAAAATGTTTTTACTTCTGATATTTTTATCAGAAAATTACAAACGAGATACAATTCTGATTGGTTAGAAAAATCATACGACTGTCTCGTGATGACTCATTTTCCTGGGGAACCCCCTATTGTATAACATCATCGACTTCCTGTGTTTTCCGAGAAAGTCACACTTGGTGATTTTTCTGAGAAAGCCACACAATAAAAAATCCAAAATACGAGATTAAAAACATGAAGCCATCATTAAATAAAAATATATAGTTTACAAAAATGTGACCTTCCATGGGAAACCGTACACTAACGCTTAACCGTTAAACGAGTCAAAATTAACGCTTGACAAACGGGTACCTAACGACTTTTCAAAGCGTTTAAACGGTTTTGTTAACGCTTTGAACGTCTAAGCGAAAATTTCTAACGATTCACCAAAGCGTTCTAACGGCTATTCTTGATTTTCTGAACGACTTATTGAAACGTTTCTAACAGATAGCCTAAACGACGTAAACGACTTTACAGATCGAACTATCAAACGGTTGGTAATCCGTTTGATTTGAAAGATCTAACGCTTTGCGTTCCCGTTAATGAAAAAATTGATTTCCACAAAATTAATAAGCATCGCAATGCTTTGAGTCAGGTAAATTCATTCTGACAAGTGAGCTTAAATTCGATGAAATGTTTTACGTCGGAGCTGTAGCTCATTGAAGACACACACATACATTTTCTAGCGATAAACAGTCTTTATTACTTACCGAAGCTTCCAGGTTTAGATACGTAAAGTGTTCTTAATTTACAAACGGTGGACAGATCGTGCCGAGAATCGAAATTCGCTGCCGTAAAATAACGATGTCGCATATTTTCCACTCCTTAAACCAAACTAAGCATCAGCATTGCGTGGGACTTTTTGTAGGTCTTCTTCCCTTTTGTGCCCGTGAATTTGATAAACTGCAAAGTCGTTCTGCGTTGATTCAAGTCGGAAACGAACCCTTCTGCAAGTCGTGAATCAACATCGTGCCCAGGACACCCCGATCATAGTATTGTCATAGCAACCAATTGTTTGATCCCAGGGCCCCGCTACGTAAATCCTTCAGGCCCGCTTTCCTAGTTTACGAAGTGTTTATCGAGAAACTTATCAAACCGCGTTCCAAATGTTTTCAAATGTGTTAAGTTTGAAGAAGTAAATATCAAAAGGTGTGTGGAGTTCAGCATGTTTAGCCTCTGCGAGCCTGGCAATTAATTTCGCGCCAAATCGGTGCAGTTTCTCTGTTCATGGGACTTTCAACAGTGTTTCTAAGATCCAGGGCCCAGTTGCGGGGTATTCTGAAGTTTAGCCACTTCTTGTATTAACGGAACCTCCCTTCATCTTTTTTTATGTCTGACATCTTTCGCCATGTTCAACAGCTCTACATGGAAAAGACAGGCCGCACGGAATCGGTTCGTTTGGTTCACAGGCAAGTTCAAGTAAAAGTGATAACCAGGTAGTTGTTTGGGTTTCAGTGAGCTTATGAAAACAATTACGCGCTCAATATAAATTGTACAGCTTGCTCGCTGTCATGTTCGAATAAATCTTTTTTCGACAGAAGTCGCACAGTATAATCTTATCGATAGCGAGTGATTACTTTGCGTTGATTAATGTTATTACCCGTTCAAAACGCTTTCAAAGGAAATGCGAATGGATTTAACGTAAATTCTAATGACTTTTCCTAGCGCTTTGAACGCCCTGAAGGGAGATTCGAACGACTTTTCTTAACGGATCGAACGACCTGAATAAACGTTTTTAACGGTTTCCCTAACGCTTCTAACGGCAGGGTAAATAATTCTAACGTTTGTTCCAACGCTTCAAACGATTTCTCAAGCTGTTTTAACGGTTTTCTAACGATTTGCAAACGCTTTGACCCGTTAAACGTTAAAGCGTTAGTGCACGTTTTCCCATGGAAGGTCACAAATACGAGACCAAAAATATGAGTAGTTATAGAGTTGGGTTTGGTTAGAGATCATTTTATGAAAATGGTCTCGAACCCCCAACTCTATAACTACTCATTTGCATGATTCACCGCCTTTGAAACGTCAACGAGTAGGGGATTTGTGACTTGTCATTCGAGCTCTATAAAAGCGGCAGGTCATTGGTCGTTGGTCATTCAGTTGAAACACACTCCTTCTTTCGCCCAAGAGAGGTCTCTCGTCAACAAGAAAGTCGTAGTTTTAAGGTAATAAACGTTTTTAATTGATTTTGGTTATACAAACTGACATGTTATCCATAATGTAAATTAAGTTTTGCAATCCACCATGTTTTATGTCATTTTCCACATGACCTGAGTTCCTCAAGCTGATAAAAATTAACAGCATGAAACAACTCAGGAAAACACGAGAAATGGAGTCTTTGTTCCTTGTTCTTCATCTATTGTTTATGTCATTTTCCATGTTATCCGAGTTGTTTTCACGCTGATAAAATCAGCAAATGAAAACCACTAGGAAAAAATGGGAAACAGAGTTTTGGTTTCTTGTTTTATTTGGATAATGAATTAAATCCACTTATTGTTTGTGTCATTCTATAATGTCCACTGAGTTCCTCCATTGATGAGCAAATCAGCAATGAAACAACTCAGTGAACACTATGAATGTAGTCTTTCTTCTTTTTTATCTGGATGATGAATCAAACTTCATTTTGTTTTATGTTTTTAGGACAAACATATTCTTAAAAAAGAATAGTCCACTATTTACTCATCTTCTTACGATATGTCAAAGGTAAAATAATTTTAGTTTAGATATTTTTCTTCAGAAAGGAATGGTGGGGGTTTTGGTTTTTTAAAGAATAAGCTTCTTCCTCTTCCCATCCCGTCTAATAAGGGTACGCCAGCAAACGTCTGCTGTCGGATAGGCACATCACCAAACTGACCTTTGATTTGCAGTAAGGCGGCAGCACCTTTACATTTTTTCTGTTGAGAAAAATAATGTAGACTTTCTCTTATATCTGTAAAAACGAAAAAATCAAATGACATTTATAAATATTTTAAAATTTATATTTTATTGTGTGTTTATGCCGTCCTTTTTTGAGGGAAAACTTGCCACGAACAAGAAAACTCGCTCATGTCAATTTTTTCCATAAAAAACGGACAGAGTTTTCCAAAACAAACACGGTGATCAATGATTTGATTTTTGCAAAGCTGAATGTCCGAGTGAAAAATAATTTTCTACTCGAAAATTCAGCCTTCTAAAATATAAATCATTATCTCGTTCCATACTTGTATTTTATTTATACTCAGAGTGAAGTGAATTGGTTATTGTCTCTAAGGTCAGTTTTAATTGATTTTGTAAGAAGAGAAAAGGACAAAGTTAGACTATAAAAATCTGACGTTGTGCTTTTCTTATTTTACAATATCATTATGTTTTTCTATATTCTAAGATAGATCTAAGAAAAAGGAGCGGGAGAGGGGGTCTCGACATTCAAAGAATCTTTGAAAGGACCGGATGGGAGTTTCACTGGCCCGGATACAATGACATGGGACCTGGCACGCAACTTGAGGAACGTCTCACTCGAGGGGACGAAGGGGTCAACGATCTCGACAATTTCGCAAAATGACACGACAAGGAATATAAGACTGCTGGATGTGATATGGAGTTGAAATGGAGGGCAGATCAAAGAATGATAGACTATAGCTAATCTACCTAGACGAAAGACAGTGACTGAATGGTTCGTTATGTATATATTGAAATTTAAGATTATTTTGGAGAATTTTTTTTTAAAAATAAAAATTTTAACGAATTCTGTTGTTGTTTTTTCTTTAGATGATGGAGTGCAACGGAAATAGACAACTTTTAATAGTCGGTGATTTCTGCTACACTATATCACAAAAAGATTATCATCCTCCATCTCCTTGTTAGCTAACACTATATTTAATGAGTTTTATTGTTTCTCTTCATATGAAATGCAACAGAAACCGGTGACTGTCAATAGACACCAGATTCAGTTGCATGAGATCATAAAAGAGATTATGGTTAGGTAAAATTACATTTTTAATCTAGAAGTGGGAAAAATTTCAAGATGTGTCATGGTTGAATTCATTTTTAACAGGGAAGAAATCTGAGTGTTAATGTAAAATTTACACTCAGATCATCCCTGGGAAAAAATAAAATCAAGAAGATGAGTCGCTTTCATTTCTCACACGCGATATCAAAGTACTGAAAAAGTGAAACATTTAAAATGTTTGACTTCTCCAACTTCGATTTCACATATGGATGGTTTGACTCACATCCACACTTGCGACTAGTCAATCAATATACGAGACATGATCTTTGTCATACATTACTCTTCGTTAGAAAAAGCGCAGATATTTCATCTCCATCATTCAGAATGAGCGAGTTATACACTGTCGATGCTGGCGCTCTAGAGTTCTTGGCTAATTCTGATTATCAAGAAGGAACTATCGATGCGCTTGATAAATTTGTTCATTCTTTACGTGATCATCTGGATCGACAGAAGATTCAATGCCGACCGAACCAATTGGTCTATCATCTTTCGAACATTCTCCTCCACAACTGCTTCGTCCGATTCCTTCATCGGAGATTTTTCCTTCAACTTTTCTTCCACAAGTTCAAGCCGATCGCCATCTTGTCTCAGATCCTGACCCACTTCTTCAATCGCCACAGCAGTCGTCTCGGCCCTCTGCGAATAAAAGGAAAAAGAGCTCGCCTGTTAGAAAACCGAGCAAAAGAATTTCGAAAAGGAAAGCTGCAAATGTGAAGAGTGGAGAACAGAGTGTGACTGAAACTGGAGAACAGAGTGTGACGGAAGTTGTGCAAGAGAAAGGGTCATCCGTCGAACAAGGAATTCACAGACAAACTGTTGTAAATAATGTAAGTAAGAAGGACAGGACTTTGATGGACAATCTTGTGGAAGAGTTAGAGGACCACAAAGCTAAGTTTTTTTACTTTTTATTGTCGATTCTGTCAAACTTACCAAGTGATTTTATGAAGAATCAGCCCTTCTTAAATAACATGAAAGCGGTGTTGCGTTTGACCACATGAGTTATGCACTGTGACGTAGAAACATCAACCAAAAGATTTGCATTGGGAAGAGTCTGTGAGTTTAGATCGATCCGTCAATATAATGTCGTCTCAATCCGAATCGTCTTCTTCCAGTTCTTCTGGAAGCGACACAGAAGAAGTTTATAACATGGAAGAAGATTTGTCTAACTTCGTTCCTTACGAAGAAGATTTAGAGCCGCTGGCAACAGAGGAGGAAGCAGCCGAGCAAGATGCAAGGATGTCTGAAGAACTTGAAGAGGAACTCCGCTATCAGGCAAGATTTGACCGTGAAGTGGATGTTAATACATGGTATGACCATTGAACTGTTTTTGTTTAAGTTTCTGAGCAATTATCTGTTTTTTTTTACTTTTGTTTGGTCGTGCTTTATTACAAAGTAAACATGAAAGCCTCTGTTTGCACTTATTAGTTTTTGTTGACGCCGCCGATCGCCTCTGTTACCATGCAAACTGAGTCCTAGTTTGTTATCGCCGAGGTTTTTTTAATGGCTTTTCGAATCTTTATTCCGATTAATTATATTATTCGTAATCTATTTCATTTTTTATTCCAGTTTATATTCGAACACTATTTCTGTACTTTTGGGACTGCAGGTGCTTCTGCTCGAATTGCTCAGTTGACTTCACCACTAAACCAGAAGAGTGCCAGTGCTGCCGGGAAATCGACCGCTGTGGTGAAGTTATGGAAAGGTTTGGCGATACCAGTCAGTGTATTACTCTCCATCCTGGGTTCCAGGATGTCTGCCTCAATCAGCACGTTTTAGAAGTAGCAGCATTGGGACTGAAAACAAAATCTGGAAAGTCGTACCGAGTATTGTATGACCAAGGACGAAAATCACAGTCAGAGTAAGTTTCCTAGCTACTACCACTTCTCACGTTCTCTTGGGAAAATAAAGTCTTGAACATTTGAATACAAAAGCATTGTGATGTTTTAAAATTCACCTTTTGTGATTCTACTGTTTGCTTATTTAGCTGGTGTTTGATTTTTCCTTCTATTTATACTGAACCCAGTGATTTCACCTAGTAGTGAGTCAACACCCAACTAGTTCAACCGTCAATTGAGTTCACTTCATATTTGCTCATAGTGAATTAGCCTCATAAATAGTTAGCCCCCCAAAAAAAATTTTATGTGGGTCTGTATTTGTTATTGTTACTAGAAGTGTCTTGTGCCAAAATGGAAATAATTGCAGGGGAAACCGCTATCCTAATCTCCAGGTTGTTATTACGCATGCATCGCATGTCAGTTGCCACCGTTTCTTTGGACTTCCAGTAAGATTGAATGAAATGCACAGAACTCAATTTGATCACATGCGCTTGAACATTCTATCACTCTGTTATCACTCTGTAATCTGATCACACGTGTTTTTACTATCTCTCATGTGAAGCTTATGCAAAGTACACCCAGCACAGTGATGGAGTTAAATTTTTTGACCTTTGATTGTTGTTGCCCACACTCCATTACCTTTGGTTATTACTAGTTATACTTTCCTAGAAGTAACTTCCGAACTTGTTGTTTTGAAAGGTTTTTGAGGTCAGTGGCATACCGCCAATTTACCAGGCTGCTATGGGATTTTACTGGCAGTTCCCGGCGATATCCTCTGCCATGCTGTGCGTACAAGATGATTAGAAAAAAGTTTCCAGAAGAGAGTCAAAATTACCATGGATTTGAAGATGATGATTGATTCATATAGTTGGATAACCAACAAAAAAGGCTCCTTTAGGAGCCACCAAAGGTAATAAAAGTCATGACCAACAACAGAACATTATGCCAATATACATTTTAATGACTCAGACACAACTTTAAAGTTTTGGGAATTCAATATTAGGCTGATTTAGCAAGAGAACGGGAACGTCATTTGACGACAGGAAAGTGTGCGAAAGGACTTAAGTCGACTTCCGGTGCCCCATTTGGTGCTCAACCATTGGTCAAGCCAGTTGTTTGATTTGTGTGCGCCGTCATCAACTGACGTTCCCATTCTGTTGCTAAATCAGCCTATTTAACTCAAGGTGGAAAAGCTACTTTTTTCCCATGTAAGTAGATTAAAACTTGTGCATGATGAAGGTAAAAGTATAATAAGTTTGGTGCTTATTATCCTACGGGTCAAAGTTACATTCAGTTTAAAATTTTGTAATCTCGGTTGTTTCTCAAATTCCTTTGTCTCCTGTCTCTTATTAAATCTTTTTATTCATGAATATTCAGGAAAATAACCAACTTATGTTTAAAAATGTTAACCTGAATATTATAATTTTGACTTATGATATATTTTAATCTTTTTCAACTGTCTCAAAAGGAAAATTAAGGAAAAAATTAGGGGAAAAAACTTTATATTCTATCAATTGAGGTTTATGTAGACTGCAGTTCTTGAGAGGACTCTATTCATTCACATTGTCCCCTTTTATGGCCTCGTCGTGGTTTTCCGCATTTTGAACAATGGGGAGCTCTTCTGCGTGTTACTGCCCTCTCATTTGGTGGATGAAGTTCTTCCTCTGTCACAGCAAATCAAAGACAATGCAGAAATATTAGAAACTTATTTGTTTAATCTCAGTTCTGTTCCTACATGTATACGTAGAGATACATTGCCAACATTGTATGCAGAGGTTCAGGAACTTCATCCTTAAGTTCTTCGGCCATTGACTTCAGGTCTGCCTTTGAGGTAGTCGTTAGAGTTTCAAAGATATCTGCAACATAATCTAACAAAAAAACAAACAAGCATATAATGCAAATTCCCTAATAGAGAGAGTCTGATTGAACTTATTCATGTAGAGACTGATCAATAACTACCATAATTTGCTGAGACTTCAGCTTCCCTAACTGTAGCCTCTCCTTCCTTGAATTTAGGGTAAGTCACATAAAGCACAGGCCTCCCTTGACCATCAGTTTTGCTGTCTCTATTCAGATTATAATTAAAATGCAGTGCCGCTAGTATTGTTCTGTAAAATAAAAGAGAGAGAAAGAGAGTAAAGTCCAGTATGATCAGATATCTCATTACTAGGAATGTGAATTATAAGTCAGTTACACCATGACAATATAACAAATATTTATGCACTTGTACCTGCTAAGTAATCCAAGATAAGAGAAAGCAAACATCTTTGGGGCAAACTGATTCACTACTGAATGATAACCCTCAAGGGCACTTGTCTGCTCTACAGAAGATGCCTGTTTGATAGCCTTGATGAGGCTTTTCTTTCCTAGTTCAGTGCATAGCTTCTCATATGCCTCTGATGCTAAAACATAAGATAAAATGAATAAAGTAGTTACTTGCAGTGCCAGTACCGAAAACAGGTTTTGATTGGTTTGTTTTTGGAATAACATAACAACAGTACATTGCAACATTTTTTTGTACCTTTCCTCATCCAAACACGAGGGGTAGCAACTTCACCATGGGCACAAGCATTGAATAGCCGATTGGGCAAATTTCTGTGTTTGTTGATCACATGAGACAGAAATGCCTGGAATTTTGCCAGTTTAAGTTCTCCAAGATGCTCTTGAGTTGAGGTGACTGCCCAGTAAAAGTGACGTACACAGGCTTTCCGCCATCTTCCAATAATTTCACATCCCTTTTCCTTACTGAGTTTTGTCAGCACCTTCTGAATTTCTGAAAGATACGTACATTACTGGTCAAAATTGTTTTCAGGGTACAATTTATTACCCAGGCTGAATCCCAGTTTCCCTGGTCTCCTAGCCCTAATTCATGAATAATATTATTTGGGCTAGGAGACAATGGACATGTGAATAAACCTAGGTAAAAATATTAACCTGAATTTAATTTTGACTTAAAACATACATAGGAGTATTCTCACCAAGTTTCTGATTTATTATTTGCTTTATTTAGAAAAGAAAATGTCCACCCTTAAGACTCTAAAACAAAGAATTTGTTTATTGTAAGTCCACAGACTACAAGAGAAATTAACCAGTAATAATCAAACTGTTCATAGCAATTGGATGATAAGAGATACATTTTTTTTTCTGTTTACTGGCATGTGGTCATTGATTCAGTATAATGCTTACTTTTTGCAATATGCCACAAGTCGAAGAAATGTTTCACAACTGGTTTTCCCAGCTCACTACACTTTGCAGCACAGTCTTCCCTCATCCATTTTGCGATTGACGTATGGCGGTCTGATATAAATGATTTGATGATCATCCCAGTCCCCAGAAGGAATGTAAAAGCCTTTTGGAATGCCAGAAACTCCATACCTGAACTGTTACCCGCCTGGTTAGCCTGAAAGTATTAAAGGAGAAAAAACATGCCATCTAAACAATGGTCAAGATCAAACACTAAAAATATCCCCAGGTTGATTGTAGAATTTTTTAGCATAGGATCATGCAAGGCATTGCACAGTTATCATAGACATTTTAACCTTGGGTAGATGAAATTGACAAGAAAGTAATCAAAATTCTACAGTAAAGAATCTTTATTGTCAAGATTAAAAACTCCAATTTTAAATGTTTAAGGAAGAAAATTATATAAAACTATCCAAGGCAAATACATGAAAATGCAGTTTTTTGAAACAGCAACAAAATATCCAATTCACATAGTGGGGTAAAATTTGATGTCCAAATATCGAATTGACCATAAGTGTCGATCAAACGAATGGAAGGCAAAGTAACATACATACTTGCACAAGGACTATATGGATGATGAGTCCTATAGTACAACAGAACATTGTGTAAGTGCCGTATTTGGCTGAGTGGCCCATACTATCGTGACGTCCATCTCCAGCCAATACCACCTCTTTGTTTTTCAACTGTTCCAATAATCTGCTTTGATATTTTTTCCAGAATGCCACAATAGATGGTATGAGGAGATGTCTCTGGTGATAGTAGTACGTCGGCTCATGAAAAGCCAACACACCCATGTGCCGAAACACCAAGAGCACCTTTCTGATAGAGGCTCCAGCACACAGAACAGCAAAACTCAGCAACAGATTTCCAGCTGGAAACCTCCCCATCAGATCAGGTTGGCTTTTCCAGGTGTATGTCTCACCACACTTGCTGCACTCAGTTACAATGCTCAGCATTGTTCCAGTCTGGGTAACAGCCACCTTAGGGTTTGGGAAGAGGCACAAGTGACAGAACTGGAACAGCAGCATCAATTTTGAGAGAAAGACTATTCCCTTTGGCTCCTCCCGTACATTTTTGCCTTTTAGGTCAAGTCTAAAAAAGATAGTAAATAAAGAAGACTAGTTGAAAGGATTATTACACTTATTGTTGTTGACCATGTGAAATCTTGCCTTTAAATTAGTTTTTATAATAGTTCTGGGCACCACTCAGTGTAACAAAGTGAAAGAACAGTATTATTTGTTAACCTTGGGTTGTCATGAGTCTGTTCACGGTCGTCTTCGTTTTTCAGTTTTTGGTACTCCCTGTCAGTCTTCTCAGGGGTCCATGTGGGGTCCTCATTATCGTTGCTGTTTTCTTCCTCATCTTCATCATTTAACTCCATATCCTCCTCAGTTTCCTCTTCACACTCGGCATTGTCAGCAACCACTTCTGGGTCAGTTTGGACAGCTGAATCATAATAACAGGAAATTACTACTACCTCAACTTAAAAAAAATTGTTGGTAAAACTATCCAACGATGATTGTTGTTAATCTTACTGTGTAATTGAAGAGAAAGTTTCCTGAGTATTTATATATACTTTATAAGCTTGAAACATTATTTTAGACTTGAAATGGTTATTGGTAATCCACAATGTTGTCACTTGTTTTCAAAACCACTACCTAATATTATTGTAACAGGTAAGCAGTCTTACCTGTATCAACCATCAGCAGCCTATTTTGTCCATGAATTTGTTTGAATGTTTTCACCCAATGATCTTGATTGGTGGTCAGTTTTCTGTTCAGCCTAGTTACTTTTCCTTTCAATTGACTTATTTCACTTTTGAGGGTATTGCATGTTGCACATTGTTCATTTGTCTAAAAAAGAAAAAAAGAAGAAAAGACAAGAAAAATAAGCTTGCACAATTATTTTCTAATTGAAAGCTCACGCCAAAAGTGTTCTTTTTAATAACACTGTACCTACCTCTACTTGATCAATCTCCAGCTCAACATCCTCTTGAACCACCGCCTCAACATTCTCTTTAACTTCCAGCTCAACATCTTTATCGTCCGCCTGATCACCTTCTACAACTTCCACCTCAACATCTTCATCGTTCGTCTGATCACCTTCTGCAACTTCCACCTCAACATCTTCATCGTTCGCCTGATCACCTTCTGCAACTTCCACCTCAACATCTTCATCGTTCGTCTGATCACCTTCTGCAACTTCCACCTCAACATCTTCAACGTCCGCCTGATCACCTTCTATTTCCACCTCAACGTCTTCATCCTCCACCTCAGAATTTCTCATTTTGTATATTTTGGTCGTGTTCTTCCAAGATTTCCTTTCCAAGCTGCCAAGACAACAAAATAAATTAAGAAAAAAACCGATCGGTTTGATACATATTCGAGCAGTGAAACTGAACAGCATTTTCTATTTGACAGACAGTGAACACAGAAATAAAATATAAACGAAAACGAAAAAACAGCAAACAGTAACTGAGCTTATAGAATGCATAAATCAGACTAAGTCCATTTTTGGTCGTTTACAGAAAAGACTCGCGTGTAATACTTAAAGTTGTTGTAAAAGTTTTTGGGAGGGAAGTTCGGAGTACTGTCAGATGTCAAAGTAACAGAAAAATAATCTCTCAAAAAATAGAGAGCCAAATTTCTTTGTAGCTCCACTTTTTCTAAATTTTACGCTTGAGTGGAAATTAATGTCTGGAAATTGATCACTGGAAATTGACTTCACGTCAACTCTCTGGAAATACCCATTATTGCGCAAATGCCCGTTTTACTTTAACTATGAGAAGAAAGCAGAAAAGTATGAAAACACATGTATGAATATGGACAGTCCAAATAGTCATTGCATCCATTGCACGAATATCATGAGAAACGATGCCAGAAAAAATTTTGTCACAGGTAAATGAGGAAATTAAATATGTAATTCCACTCACCGATCGTCGACTCCGCTTTGATAGTGTTGCAGAAGATTTTTTCCAAATGGTTGGAAACGTCCTTTTCTTCAAATTTCTTTTCATGCCTTTCATTGGAAATGCAAGGGTAAAACAATCCCTTGTGAAATGCTCCGAGCAGACAGCAAATTGTCCCACTGGGTTGAAATTCTTCCGGTGCATGGACACGAAACTTTTCCACTTTAACATAACGCTGCCCGAAGCAGGAGAATTATGAATCGAAATTCCCAACTCATCGTTCTTTATGTTTCCACAGTCTTGAACAACACAATGGCGACCAGGCATACTTTCGTCAAAAAAGAACCTCAAAAACCTTCCAAAAATCTCTCATCCTGCATGCAAAATTAGCCACGTTTGTGTGCTTTGTTTTGCCGGGTTGATGTTTCTACGTCACATCTCGCCCCAACTCCTTCAAATACCACTCCCGGTCATTGTTTGAATCGAGTAATGGCGGCAACACATTTACGAAAATTGCCGTGCAAATAAACACACTTCCAGATCATATTTGGACTCCAAACTTGGCACGGTAAGTCACTTTTACATATATTTTCGAAATATGTAATCAAAAACAAATTCCCAAATTTGATCGTAGTAGCACTTTAATCGTAATGAATTATGCTAATTGTTTCCGACAGGACAGTGACGAAGAATTCTTGCGAGACTTACGTGATGTCATTGAAGAACAGAATATTCTAGATGCTGTGGAAGATGTTTTGGAGGAAAATGTTTTGGAGGAAAATGTTTTGGAGGGAGATTCAGAAGACTCGGAAGACTCAGAAGACTTGGAAGATTCAGAGGAGTCAGAAGAACAAGATTCTCAGATAGGTTTCGGTCAAAATCTCCCGTCAAATCCTTCCTTGAATCTGTTGAACGTGTTTTCGAATGTCCGCGGACGTTCCGTAGGTCTTTTTAGACACTGGATTCATTACAATGAGCTTTTCAGAATCAACGGGATAGCTTATCGATTCACCCCGTTGAGACTTCTAACGGGATTGGAAGTTTACAGAGCTTTTGACATGTTAGTCCGAGATGTTTTTACTCACATAAGAGAGAATTTTCATGTAGACGATTATGTCAAATTTTTCGTCAATTCGGATGGATTCAAAGATGGGGGGTTTAACATAGAGTTACATAAGGTTAGACACATCGATGAAAGGGTCGTTTTCGATTACTTTCAGGCTGTAGTGCAATATGAAGAAGACGTCACGTTAGATGACGGTAGTTTCGTTTTCGAAGTCTATCACGTGGCCTTACCGAGAGGGGGTGGTTACGAAAATCGCTACCTTTTGAGATCTTACGGTGAAAAATTAGACGTGATCTTGAAATGAATGAAGGCTTTAGTGAATGTACCGAGAAGTCTAAGTCCTTTTTGTGGACCCATAAGTCTGATGTTGGGTTTGAGGATTGCAAGAGGTCAATCCACAAAAGTTAGAAGATCTTACAATGCTTTCAGGGAAAAAGCTAGAGAAATGATGAGAAGAGTCTGTCTTCCTCTGAGAGAAGTCGATTTGGAAGGAATGAAAAAATTCAAAGATCATTTCATCTGTATACTAAGCAGAGAACATCACAATTCCATTGTGTTCAAATGCAACACTAAGGCCATGGGAAAGACCATTTACCTTTATCTTTGCGAGTATCATTTTTATCCTGTGAAATCTTTGAACAGTCTTCTCAGAAAGGAAGGGACGTACTGTAAGATGTGCGAAAAGTTTTTCACGGGTAAGAAGAGACACAAGTGTCTGGCTGAGGTGTGTTCCGCTTGTAAGTGCGTGTGCGAGGGGGATCGGGCAGGATGTCACAGTTGTTTACGTTCGTTTCCGACGTGTTTTCAAAATCATGTGATTTTGGGTAAATCCCCCTATTACAAAGGTAACAAGAGCGTGTGCGAGAGTCTGGTGTGTTGTGCGACGTGCAGAAAAGGCAAGAGACGGTTTGAGTCTGGGTGAGGAAGCTTACAGTAAATGAAAGCACGAGTGTTTCAAATAGAAATGTTGTAAGAAGAACGTAGATCTCCAATGTCATTTTTGTTTCTTGAGACCTTTGGATTTGAAAGACTCTAAATTCAAAAATAGGATAGACAAGAAGAGAGGTGAATTTTGTTTTTTCGACATGGAATGCGTCAAAGTCTTCGACGAGAAAAAACAGATCGAAGTGTTCGAACCTAATCTGATAGTATTTCAATTTGAAGACGGCGAAAAGGAAGTATTTGAGGGAAAGAATTCTCTCGAGGATTTTGCGAACTTTCTTTTTTTGGGCGAAGATAGTCTCCTTTCTTTGGGCGAGTATTACAACATAATAGCTCACAACACAACCAGGTTCGACAGTTTTTTAATGCTTCAGAGTTTTGTCAAAAATTCTTGCGACGATCCCAAGATCTTTTTTGACGGTAGATATCCACTGAAGATATCGTTCGGCACGTGTGTTCACGTAGTGGACAGTTTCAAGTATTTCAATTGCGCTCTGAAGAAATTACCCAAGATGTTCGGGTTGATGGTCAAGAAGGGAATCTTTCCTCACGATTTCAACACTCCAGAAAATCAAGATTATCGAGGCGTGATCCCCCCTTCTCGTTTTTTCGGCACGGAATTCATGACGGACGGCGATTACAGAGAGTTCGAGAGTTGGTACGTGGAGTGGGGAGAGATATCTGAGGGGAGAGATCGCAGAATGGGATTTTAAGAAAGAATTACTCGATTATTGTAGAGATGACGTGAACGTGTTACGTCTGTCCTGGTTGAAATTGTGGGAGGTCATGCACGGGTTACACATCGGCATTGAGAATTGCACTTCCTCTTCTTTCACCAATCTGGTGTGGAGAACCACCATCCCCCCTTACAAGATAGGTCTCATACCGAAAGACAATTACGTCAAATTCCATCAGCAATCTAAGATTGCTAAAATCTGGTTGATTTATCATGCAGGTGAATTGAAGTACTCGGGAAAAGAAACTGGAGAGGACAACATATGTGTGGGAAGACAGAGAGATCGAGTGGACGGCTGTCACAAAGAGCAAAACCGTATTAGAATTTTTCCGATGCGCTTTTCACGGGTGCAAGAAATGTTATTCCGACGATAGGTTTTCTCTATTTGGAGGGGCTGACATGGGGACTCTTCGCATGCAATCTTTCAATAGAATAAAAAATCCCAAGAGTCAGGGTTATCAAGTGATTTTCGTGTGGGAGTGCGAGTGCCAGTGGAGAGAAGCGATGTGTGAGGACGGAGAGATCAAATCTCACCTTGAAGAAATAGCTCCCTTTTTGTCTCATTGCAAAGAACCCATTGTTCCGAGAGAGAGTCTCTTCGGAGGTAGGACGGACGGAACGTGCGTGTACAGAGAATCGAATCTAGAGAAGAACAAAAAGATCAAGGCAGTCTATTTTTACTCTCTTTACCCTTACGTGATGAAGAACCGAGATTTTCCTTTGGGCCACCCCGTCGTGACGAAGGGACCCTCCCACGTCTTCAATTTTTCTAAAGACCGTTACTTTGGTCTCACGAAGTGTCGCGTCTTACCTCCCAAGAGACTGATTCATCCCGTCCTCCCCTACCGTTTGGCAAACAAGAGCGGAGAAGAGAAGTTGATGTTCGTTCTATGTAGAACTTGTCCCGAGAAGCGAAACTTTTCGTCGGATTGCGACCATTCTGAGGAAGAGAGGAGTTTTGAAGGCACGTGGCGTATCCCCAAAGTCTACAAAGCGGTAAACGTGGGTTATCGAATCTTAGACATTTTTGAAGTGTGGGATTATCACGGACGCGATTCTCATCTGTACGCTAAATTCGTCGACACTTTCTTGGAGATAAAACAAGAGAATTCGGGTTTTCCTGCTGACTGCGAAGTCGGAACCAAAGATGAAAAGGAAGAAAGAAAGACGAATACGTGAAGAAATATTTCGAAAACGAAAGCATTGAACTAGACAGAGATAAGATTAAGAAAAATCCCGTGTACCGTCTCGTCGCCAAGATGT
>BLFK01001048.1:1347228-1352228 GCA_014634185.1 Astreopora myriophthalma | reverse complement strand
TACCATTCCTATCAATTTTGTTGATGAAGGCATAGTAAAGAGGTGCATACGGCTCGTGTTGACACACCCCAATTGTGGTTACTTATTGAATGATAAATGTTTTATATTCGTTTGGGTGGGGTAGCGAATTAGAATATCAACGAAGAGACCTTAGACCATGTTTTGTACAACTTACTTTAGATATAAAAGCATATTTGTGCCCCTTGAATTACGATTCATGTTCTTTACTTGAAATGTATTAGCTATAGTGGTGGGTGTCTTCGTATCTGTCTATCGTAATTAACATATCTTGTGTGAGACGACCCTTTAATGTGTTATGTAAACCAATCAAATTGAGCATTCTTTCTTACGGAAGGGTCTTTGCTATAAATAAAAGGCCTTAAATAAGTGCACCGTCCTTTACCCTCTCTAGTTTTTAAAGTATATTTAACTTATTGACTCTGCCTGTTACTTTTCCGGAGAGAGATTTGGTGTGAGAATTAAGGATCTGAGTTCACTTACGATAGATCAAATTATGAGGTCTACTACGCATGATTTTATTGCGTTGGAGACTTACTACACACTTATCACAGGCTAGGTTATATTTGGTTTTATTATCTGTGCTTTGGAAGCTTATTTCATTGGGCAATGAATGCCATTTTATCTTCTTTTTCCGCCGCTGCTGTCATTATTCTTTTAAAAAAGTGTCACCGTCTGTCAATAAAGAGCACACAGTTTGACTATTCAAAGGGTTAAAAACCTCGAGTTCGAGATATAACGGCAAACGGGAACGTCAGTAGAGTGGACTCGCAATACTTCAAGCCGCAGTCATAAAGTTTTGATTTCTATTTCAGCGCTCACATTTCTTTGGAGGGGGGACTGGTGGGAGGCTCTGCGGAATAAAGAGGGGACATAAACGGTTACTCCGTGTTCAATGGGTTTAAACACAAATTATAGGTACACCAACAATTATAGGTGCTGCACGATTTGTGCGTCACAATAAACAAGGCGACGATGATCGCACCAAGAGCGTGGAAAAATAGAGCAAAACAATGGCTGTGCGCAAGTGTTTTAAAAAACATTGGTTAATTTCCTTACTGTCCTCCACAATACAAGATGTACAAGATGTATACCGGTAACTGCAGTTTGTCATCCGAAAAAAAATTACACTCCAAAACTCAAATGGGAAATGGTTTTTGAGCGCATGCATTTCAACGAAAGCCTAATTGACTTTCTTTCCTTTGATTTGTGAAAAGGCAAGATTTTTCGAGTTGTAAAACTGATCTCTCCCATTTGAGTGGATGGAGAAGGAACTACTCTCGCGCCAAGAGAGTAGGGAGGTAAAATTCTTATTTCAACTTTTTTTTTTCTTCAAAGGATGTGCCAGGGTTTTCCCGGAAACATTCCTCCATAACAAAAATGAGGCAGAACAAAAAAAAAAAGAAAATGCCTGCAGCTCGAAAACTCGCCTCAGTCCCCTCCGCGTTTCAACATTCTAATTTCCATCCATTACAAATAATGGTTATGAAGATAATAATTGCTTCACATTGCTACACATCTTTCAATCATTAACTTTATTTCAGGATAATCATTTATGGTTTTGTACAATATAAAACCAAACATCAAGTCAAGGCATGTTGTTATTTATGTCGATACATTGACCTATTGTAGCCTAGGCACATATTTGTTAATCCGATGGCGGTCTGTCACGTGACATAACAGCCAATCATGTGGGGGAGCCTAATTTGTCCGCCAGTATAAAGGACTGGTCGCATTGGCAAGAATTCTCTCTTGCTTTCACCATCACAGTGAGTATATCTCCTTGCGAAAACAATTTTCCCGCCCCCCGCTCCCTTGTCGCCTTTATGCTTTGTAGTCGCTTATCAGCCGTGGGGCGCCTTTTTCGCCCCACCTTTGCTGAAAATGTTATTTTAATTACCATTGGCATTGTAAACAATTCACTTTTATTTGAGTTTCAATTAAAACCGCCACAGTATTTAAGTGGCCAAGAAATGCCAAACCTGTACTTGTTCATTGTTGTACATCATATCATCTTCAGCAAACTAGTGCGACCCCGCGCAGAGCTCCCGAATTCTGTTCAGTACATTGTACCGGCATAAAAGTAGATGTGTAATTAATAATTACCAACAGTTCACTAACAGCTACAAAGTTCATTCCAAAAGCAATAATTTTTCGTTACTCGTTTTCGTTTTCAAAAAAAGTTGCAACAACCTTATTGCACAGCATTCTATTATAATGATGATCTACATTTAAAGCCTAAAGAACAGTAACAACAAACCAAAATTCCTCCAAAACTTAGTGATCTAAAAACGGCCTGGCCTGTTTCTTTAAATCATAACTACGATTTTTTTTAGTCAAAATTTTAATCTGTTAATAACACATTGCTAAGTATATACTATCCGTGGACATGGACATATTATAAAAAAAAACAACAACAAAAACACAGAAACTTGCAAAACCTAAAACCCAAAAAGTAACAGCAAGAGCGACTGAACTCGATGAAAACCAAAAACCGAATAACATTAATCAAGACCGAAAAACTACCAATTAATAAATGAATGATGAAAGAACTCAAAACCATATATATGCATTGAAAATCAATATAATCAAAAATCAAGAAACTCAGTGGGCTCCGCGTATCGATGTAATTGTGTTGGTAGTTCGACCTACTATCAGACTAATGACCTAAGTCCCGCATAAGATACACCTACAAGGACACACGAAGATTGAGAATAAAAACCCACAGATGTCATGTCTTGTGTTTGTCTTATTTTAGCAGATATATAAATAATGGTTGAAATTTTTAAAAGTTCTGATGGTAAGTGTCAGAACTACCTCCATGGATTTTTTGATTAAAAAAATGGAAAATAGAAAGAAATAAATTAAATCAAATGGGCATCACGATCAAAACAGAACCAGTTTGACCTCCGGACGTTGCCAAGGCAAAAACTGTCATGATGTCAAGCTCAAAAGGTTGGGGCATTATCATCTTCTGAACACTGAAAAGCATCGAAGAATTCTAGCGAGTAACACCTAATAACAACAGACGTTCTAGGGGTCATAACCGAAAAGAAAAAAAAAAGTGAGACTAATAGAAAAAAATCAATAGAAGTAAATAATCAATAAAATCACTGTATTTACTCGTTTGAGCCCCACCCAGAATAAGTGCCGCATCTAATATTGCCGGCGCCATTTATTTGAGGAAACTAATTACATTAAAACATAACCATATTACAATCTTTTTCAGTTTGAAAAGGCTATGGTTATAATTTCTTTTATACCTAACCCTTTTTTTTTCCAGAAATATGATGGTTGTTGAATATGCTCCGCTCTCTAATGAGCTTCCTGCACCGAAAACAAAAAAAAAGGAATAAACGTGGCGCCTAATAGAGTAAATACGGTAAATGAAGATTATAGATGAACTAGTTTAATTAATTTCTTTAATTATTTTCCCAAATAAAAATCATCTTTTGGGTAAAATGGGAGAAGCTTTTCCTTGGTTTTCAACCTACTTGACTGGGTGCGATAATCACTGAGCGCTTCCCTGCATTTCGATTCAATTAATTTCATCGACGTCTTACCCGTCCTTTCCCTAACCGATTGGACCACTCTCTCGTACTTTTCTTTGTCGATGATTCTTAGTTCGCAGATGCCTATAAAGTCCCTGAGGGTGTTCCGAGGGACACCGAAAAGTCGCATGGCCTCTGCAAGGGAGCACTGCTTCTCTTTCATTATTTCGAGTACGCCTAAATACCTGTCGTGAATTACTTGTAAATTGGATCCTTTCACTAATCCTAAAATATTAGAAACAGAAACGTCCTAATTCAGAATTTATTACCATTCGTTGTCAATGTATTCAGTCAAATTTCTAACAAACCTCGGGAATTCTTTGAGCCCTTGTCTTTTTTTGGCTCCTTAGGCTTTGGCTCTTCCTCTTCGGTTTCGCTCAGTTCGGCATCTTCGTCGAAATCTTCATCATCAATGTCTCCTTCTTTGCCCTGAAAATTCGCCCCTACAAAGCCAAAACATATTCTAATTTAACTGCAATCGTATCTCTGGACTGACTTAAGCTTCATGCAACAATAGATTTATACAACGCTGCACCTTAAATAATCCCAACCTTTATCATTTCCTAAAGATCGATCGTAAATAGTTACTACCCAATTCCAAACGATCCCTCGCAGAAAATGTAACAAGAACGGTGGAGTTTTTACACGGAAAAGAATGATCGGAAATTGTGTTAAAATCATCGGGAGCTCCCTATGTTGCTCATTATACCATGCAGGTATAAAGGTTGGGTGTGGTTTTACAGTTCATAAACATGTGTAGCAGGGTACGATAAAATTCTCAAACACTCGGTCATTTATGTGTCGGTGTGCTTTAAAGAATGAGGTATATATCAATAGTCGCTATTCTTATTCAATGTGATCCAAATAAGTCGCCGCAAAAGCCGCATCTGTTTGTGCAATTGATGAGTGTGTGCCCATCTGCCAAACCACATATCCTACACTTCTTCTTTCACGACTCAGCCATAACGAAAGGGAGTACCAGATAATATTACCATCGTGCCTGAAGAGAGATATATACTCGCCTTAAGTCACCCTTGGAGATCATTCTGTGACGTTGTTGAAAGCGACAATTGCCAGAGTACTGTTCCCTTTGACAGAAATTTTTTCAGGTTGTTGCTTACATTTTTGAGTTTTTATTTTGCCATACTGATTATAAAAAAAATATAATAATGACAAAATGATGAAAAGAACTAAAAATGCAGCCTTCAGTGTGCTGCTCAAATACGCCTACTGGAAGTAGGTTCTTTATTGGTTAAAATCGATAACAGACCAGTTTAAAGTGAACTTCTTCGGAGGCTCAAGTAGTGGGAATCCTATTGAAGTATGCCGACTCTTAATCGAAAAAGTAAGATTTCCGGTTTTCAAGTGTCCAGCGACCTGAAAACGCACGGCACTTTCTTTTGATCTTTGGTGTTATATCCTGCGCGTGGG
>BLFK01001048.1:1329728-1339728 GCA_014634185.1 Astreopora myriophthalma | reverse complement strand
TCACTTTCTTTGATGCTTTCAGAGAAGCTCCATTTACTTTCAAAGCTGATCTATTGAATTATGTCCTTGATTACCCTGGTTTGGGAAAAGTTTTTACATCAGCAGGTCCAAATGCCTTGCAGGGATGTATGTGGTGTGAGATTAAAGGTGAGCACAGAATGTATATGTTGTGGTTCCAAATGTTCCTTGGTTTAAAATTTTGGAAACCATTTTGATTTTCATTATTTAATATAAGACAATAAAAACTGAAAACCAAACTGGTTTGAAGAGGTGTGAACCAAATAAAAAATTTAATCACAACATATATAATACATGTATTATTGTCAATTTTGATTTACGGTAGTATTTTAGTTTGAGCTCATTAACAAGAATTGTTGAATTTGCTTTAATTCCATGTTTGTGCTGTTCTTATCTGAATGGTATTATTAAATTTATAACTTTGGTTTAAGAATGTGTTTTTTTCAAAATCTCACTTTTACCTGTTAATACCTCAGGGAAGTATGTAGCATGTTTGGACAAAGTTGTTTACCTTGAAAACAGACGATTCCTCCCAGAAAACCTTCCTTTGCGATCAAAGAAAAATAACTTCCCTGATCAGAACACTGAGAGAAGATTACCGCCAGATGAGTTGACCACCGAAGACATTCTTTGGAACTCTGTTGCCCATAGCTCAGCAAAAAACAAGTCCCAAGCCAGCAATGTGAGGAAGGCTACTGGTTCACGAGGCGTTAATTGTTTTATGCTGTTGCCTAATCATGACAGACCAGCACAAGCATTTCCTGACATGATGCATGACATTAAGAGCATTGTATGTACATTTTTTGACATATTCATTGGGAAAGGAGATAGCATGAAAGTACGAAATGCTGAGAAAGACGTGCAACGATTCAAAGATTGTTGGTTGATGGAGAGTAAAGATGATGATATACCTGCTCAGAAGGAGCAACTCACCAGTGGTAATTTTTTTTTTCAAGGTAACTTCTGATAAATACTTAGCAACTATTCACTGAAGTGGAGGTGGCCAGTGGTGGATATTTACCGAGCCTTGATCAAGCAGCAAGGTAAATATCCACCATTAGTATATACTAAAACAGTGGATAGCGTTGAACTCGCGCGCTGATTGGCTCGCCAAACTCCGGATATCCTGTGCTATTTACCTCCAAGCAACTCAGGAATAAATGGCATCCCGATCTGCATCCATGACAAGTGAAGAAAACATCCAAATTAATTTTTTGTGGTGTATATTATCTCACTGTTTTAGTATATACTAAAACAACTATTCACCTCAGTGTCGGTGGCTAGCGTTGGATATTTACCTCGCCGCTTCGTGGCTCAGTAAATAATCACCGCTAGCCACCTCCACTTCAGTGAATAGTTGTTAACTAGCCACCAACACTGAGGTGAATAGTAATGTTGTTTTGGTACATACTAAAACAGTGATATAATATAGCACGAAAAGATAATTTTAATTAATTTATTCCTGCAAAGATTACAACATTTCCGGGTGCTGAGTTTGAGTAGCCAATCAGCATGCACATTCAACGCTTTCCACTGTTTTAGTATATACTTAAACATATAGTTTAAAACATCGTAACATTTGTATTTGTTTTATTATTATTTTTTTTTATAGAATGTGAAAAAATGGCGACAAGCAAAAAAAGGAAAAGGAAAAGCCAAAAGAGCAATTTATCTGCTGCCCCCTTTCGTTTATCAAATGAAGATATGCAACTGGCGGATCGACGTGCAAGTAAAGTCTGTGTGCCAGTGGGACATGGTTGGAAACCCGGCCCTTTCTTTTGCAAGAAGCATTATTTAAAATCACATGACTGGAAGCAGGTATGATAATATACGTGATACGAGAGGGATGTGTGAAGGTGGCTGAACACACTGTGTTTGTTGCAATTATTTGCTATAGCCTGGGACCTAGTGTGGGGACCTGGGGCTTGCCAATTACCCATGGTACTTGGCAGAGTGGTTTTAGCGGGAAAATAAGGCAACGGTCATTTTGGAAATCGGGGGATGAGAGCTTGTTGTGAAGCGGAGTAGAAGAGTAACGGAGTACTAAAGAGATCGAGAAATTATACGAAGTTTAATTACCCTTGGAGGATCCACAAATGTGTAAGTGTCTGTCAGACCTTGTGCCGCTAGATTTGTCTTGTAAGCGTTATATTGATTGTTTACATTTCGTTTGTATCCTAGCGAATCGCATTGGAGTGACTAAAGAGCGATCTCGACGTGTGGTTTTGTCAACTGGAATTTAATAAACCTTCTGTTGTAACCTCTGAGTCAGTGTTCTCGAGTTATGTCGGAGAACCCGGTCGAAGACAATAACAGTGTTGATAGGTTTTGAGTATATGTCATTTGTTAAGGTGTTATGTGAGAAATATTGCAGCTTACAAGCTGAAACTTGGCAAAGGGGCAACAATTCTAGTGATGGAAAATGTTTATCAATGACTAACATTGGCCCTTTCACCTGTTTCCATGGCAACATGGATGATTGAAAGGAACCCTAAAATTTCACTTGTATGATGCTTACGTAAAATCCAGTCATTAGATTTTCTTGTGAACTTGCAATGAACTCAAACAAATTAATGGTAACAAATGGGTTGTCAAAAATTAAAGAATAAAGCTGCCCAGTGAAAATAGATTATCTCACAGAATTCCTTTGTTTGACATCTGTGTTAGAGTTTTCATTAAACTCTGTTACATTGTACACAGAACATAATCCCTGTTTGGTTATTTTTAACAAAATTTCAATGCAAATATATACCTCCCCTAGTTTTTGCATTTTTATTATAAGTTATTTTTAGTATGTGAGAAGTTTTACAACATTAAATTTTTGAAGAAACCACAAGACCCCACAAGCATATCTATGCTTTAAAATACTATTGTGTTTAAATACAGGGTATGTATGTATGTGTGTATGTATGTATGTATGTATGTATGTATGTATGTATGTGTGTATGCTTTTACCCTTACCGAGTTGTGGGGACTTGCATATGATTACACACCAGCACTGTGGGGACGGTTGACATTGTGGGGACCAAAATTGGGTCCCCACAACTACATCGTCTCCAAAAGCTATAAAACGACCAGAAACGCATTTTTAACACGTAAACCGAGAGGTCCCCACAACTCACCCAGAGAGTGTAAGTGTAAGTTCAAAGTCCCCACAGCGTCTCCAACGAGTGTAAACGTTTTTTGATTTACGGGGTATGAGTGTTGTATACATCTGCTCTATGGCTTGTGTTGTTGCTGAGGTGGCTGTTGGATTTCTGATAGCTGCCTTTATTTTCGTTTACACACTGGTTTTGTAATAAACATACACTAACGTTATGGGGACTTTAATTAATTTTGATATTCTAAGAGCACTAGCAAATAAGGGAAATAAGTTAATAATGCGTTATTACGACTACTTTATTCTGACCTCAAATGTCAGTAACAAAGGGTTGTATGCATAAATGTCTTAAGTGCCTTTTTTTCCCCTTTGTATTTTGTTTTGCTTCATATATTGGTTTTTTTTGGGTCAAATCGCGGCAAATTTCAAGCAATAAACAGCGTACAGCTTAAACAAATAATTGTTGCAGGTCGCAAGCAAAAATCGACGGCTGAGGATGAAAACAGAGGGAAGAAAAGAACTATTCTGGTCTGTTTTCATCGAAAGTCAGTTATTTTTTTGCATACGGCAGCAAACATTTTTACGAAGACCTTAGGCACCGTTTATTGCTCAGAATTCAACCGCGATCTGACGAAATAACCAAGATCCGAAAAAAAAGAAGTCAAAACTGCCGTGGGCATTTGATTGAAGTACCGGCATTTATTTGCGTTCAGAAGTGCTGCCGAATGCAAAAGTAATCTTCCAAATAGCGCTATTACCGTAACGACATATGCTTCTTTGGTCATTTTTCCAAAAATTAAGACTGGAAGGCAATGCAAAGTGCACAAGACAGGAGAAATGTGATTAGTGCCCTTGATTCTTACTAGCCCCCCCCCCCCTGTAGCTTTTTAATATCAGTGGCAGGTTACGAATGCATTCTAGAAACTAATACGGCAATCTAGCATAGATGTCATAAATGCATGCACAAGGTGTTCAGCATTAGACTAGTAAGTCCTAACTCTGCCAATATTTCTAAGAGCTAAGGAAGCTGATTGACAGATAGAATTAACTTGACTATGACTAGACATAGGTGACAATCCAAAATGACACCAGCTTCAGAAATTGACACGGTATGCTTTCCGTCTCCTGATTAGTGGGGGGGGTACTCCCAATATGAAATATATTATTACAGATACAGTATGTACTGCTATGATTTTCAGGCAACTATTTTAGGCTGGGATAGGGTATAGTGATCAGAGTTGTGGCCTAGAATATGGCATCATTTTCTGTGAAAGTGATCAACTGCTTGAAGAACTCAATCTAGACCAGCAAAATTTCTTGGTAAATGGGATTCCTGGCATAACGTAGTATGGCAGGACAAATTTCTGTGAAATGTGCTATTTTGTAGCTGCATGCATTTCTGGTCATATGTGTACTTTACTGACCGACCGTTGGTACACGGAATTCTTGGCGTGTGAGTGTATACGAATAAGCTAGAAATGAAATATTTCTGTGGCATCAGAGTAGTGGGGACTGGGGTTAGTTCAGGTGAAGTGCACCATGGGTAGAAGCAAGGCCTGTATAAGAGATGTGTATCATGTGGGAAATCATTCTAGGCTGACACCTTAAGTTGCTGGCGTTGTGTTTACTTTTGGTTTGTACGTGTGTTTTGAAGCATGTTGTTTCTTCATTGTCATAGATGACAATTGTCAATTGTCAATACATGACAATTGTCATACATGACAATTGTTGTCATACATGACAACTTCAGCTAACCCATGTAGGGATGTTTTAAATTGTAATGCCTTGTAGGATGGGCTTCTTAGAGCTTGAGACATGGTTTCTACCCAAATTTCCCGCTCATTTTTTCCCCATGGGTTTTTTTTTTCTGGCAGGTTTTCTCTGGCCTCAGTCTGACAGAAATATTTTTGTAGGCTGTCACTCAGTTCTTCGTTGTCTTTTTAGTAGCGCTCTTGGATGTAATAAGAGGTTGTAGTATAACTTACTCGGCCCAAACCTCCAAAATAAACCTAATGGTTTTTTCATGTTTGTGTTCTGTGTGGTGGAGCTGAAATTGTAACATAAATAACAAAGAAGATAGTGAGCATGGGTAAGGTTTAGGACAGGGTAGGAATTTTCAATTTTTGGTCTAGAGTAGTGTTGCAGAATGCAGCTGAGCTTGACGTTGTATAGGATAAGGGTCTCAGAGTTCAAGCAGCACACCTTACCCAAAATTAAGGGGAGTACCCAGATGCCTACCAAACCTACATGAAAAATGTATAGCCTCCATCTTGTAAGCACTCAAAGTAACCTTACTACATGTAACTAAAAAGAATTCATGGCTTAATGTCACTGTGTGGACACAGCTACTCAGATTTAACACACTGTCTTGACAAATAAATTA
This sequence comes from Astreopora myriophthalma, assembly GCA_014634185.1. NCBI lineage: Eukaryota > Metazoa > Cnidaria > Anthozoa > Scleractinia > Acroporidae > Astreopora > Astreopora myriophthalma. The sequence continues at coordinate 1,334,227 of BLFK01001048.1, read as the reverse complement.
GAAATTAATTAAGACTTGTTTCTATACATCAGCTAGTACAGTAATCATACGCAAACATTATGGGACGTTGCCCACAATTTTAGAAATGCTATAATATTACAATAATTCTCACATAGATGTAGCAAGGGTCAAGTAATGGCTATCTGCATCCATCTAGTCAGGAGGTGTCTCATCAGCTGTAAAATAAAATAATTCAATTGGAAAGTTAAGATAATTAAATTTATAATATAAGCTACTTAAATTACCAGAAAGTGAGGGGAAAATTATAAATAAATTGAGATTTGAAAAAAAAGGTACCCGAACAGAGAACTGTAAACTTTTTACTTTTAATGAAACAAAAAGTCATGAAATAAATAAATAAATAAATAAATAATCATTACAATGCATTGCATAGCAGGTGTTCAAGGGGGGAGGGAAAGGGGGGATTCACCAGCAGATCCCTTCTTTAAAACAGTTATTTTACCACTCTTTTTGTTCTTCTTTCAAGGTAAACATGAGGCCTTGAGGTTTTAATTCGTAAATTAGGTTTTAGGTTTTAGGTTTTAATTCAAGATCTTTTCCTAGTCCTTTGGTGACTGAAAGTTCAAAACAAAAATATTATTTCAGAGTTAGTATAACATAAGCATGTAAAATAGTTCGACATAGGCATGCCACCATACACGGCTGTGATCTAAGACTCTTGGCATCACACTCGAATAGATGTTTCACCTCCACAGTTTCTCAACCTCGACATACTTTTAAAACTTTGCTTAAGGAAGGGGTATACCTGAATTTAATGAAATTTTGGGAGGCTTAGTTTTGAAAGACTAACAGACGGTTGACCTCCAGCGTCGTAGGGGGGCTGTTTGGTTGTCCATATACTAATTTTAAACTTCAAAGTCTAATTTTTAAACTACATTAAATCTTGGCTATTTGTTATTTCTCAACTGATTTTCCTCTTCCTTATTAAAACGTTATTGTAAATTCCTCCAATGTGAAGTATGTCTCAGTTTTCATAGATATCACGGTTTGAGTTATAAAAACAAAAGAAGACCTACAATAACCTATATGGATGTAAAGCCGGCGAGGGGCGGGCCGGGAGGGTGCATAGAACGGGGATTTGACTCCCATTATTGTCCCTTGTGTAGGACTTTCTACTAACCTTACTCCTCCGAAGGTTAGGCCATTACACTTTTTATCTGGGGTGGGGCGTGTTCGATAACGACATGGCAGGAAAAAGCATTGCGAAGAGCATTGCACTTTTAACTTTTGATAGCCTTTATGGTCTCGTGCGTTTAATCACTGTTGAAATAATTTAGTTATCAATTACATGGAAACGAACTTGCCTTCTCGCCATAAATTTGTGAAGTAGTAATAGTGGTTAATCGTAATGAGCAGGTCCAGTTAGGGACTGTTTGGGATATTTCGCCCCACCACACTGACTGACTGTGTTGACTGTTTGGGATATTTCACCCACCCGCCCTTTTCCCCTCCCCCGTCCTGTCCGGCTTTTGTTCCCAGTCTTCACAGAGTAGTTATGGGAGACAAAATGGCGGTGTCAGCGTTGCTTATTGCTTTTCCTTCGTCTGAATCCAAAGTGTTTACTTTGGAGTGATCTCTTTTGGACGTCGGAGGTATGATTTGATGCAGTAGCGGAACGATTTCCGTACAGTTCCCTACATTAATTATACATGCACATTCCTACTAACCCTCTTCCCAAAAGAACGAGTGCGAATAGAGTTTTGATAAGAAAATGCATGCATAATGAAGTAGGGACCAGTACGGAAATCTTGCCGGAGTAGCTAGTAAGCTTTTTTTTTTTTTGACTCGGTCGATGGAGTTGTTGGCCATATTTTATTAAATTTACTGTTTTCCTGTTGAACTCTTTCAGGTTTCCAGTTTAACCAAGCGACGGCGGCGGGAGCAGCAGCTCATACAATTACCTGGCGCTGACAGAAGGTTATTACGGTATTTTCCTTGGGTATTTTTTTTTGTCCTATGAAATTACATGTCAGTTCCCCAAAACTCTGATGCCATATTCGCATTCTTGAACCTTCCCAAATTTTCAATAATTTTAATATGCATGAGATTCTCTCCTTTGGGACCGCGCTAAAAGCCGAAAAACCAAGAAAAAGATCTTAGGCAAAGAAAGGAAGTCTTAGAAAAATCTTAGAAAAAGAAAGAAATGTGAAAGGATCAAATGCATGACTAGAGGGTAAAAAAAAAAGAAAGAAATATTGTAAACTAAATTAAATTTCAAGCCAACATTACGGCTTTATAATGAGGGCATTGGGAGAAAATATATTTTCCTATTGGACGGAATCGTGAAGCAACAGAGCCCAAATACATTTTCTCCCAATGCTGTCAATATAAAGCTGTAATGTTGTCTCAAAATTGAATTTAGTTTTGTATCGTGATACAAACATTTTTTGGAGAGAACAAACAAAATTAAGCAAAACAGCTTTCTGATCAAAAGAGAAATTCTTACTTTGGATGAGCTCAAAATGGAATTTTGCTTCGAGAACACCATGACTTACTTCGACTTTGAATTTTTTTGTATTGCAATTTATTGTTACTGTTTTGACGGCTTTACTGATTTGATTTGAGGTGAATTTCTGTCATTTAATTTATAATTAAACTGTTCCACTTTTTCGCTTACTTCTGGGATTAATTTTACTTCCGGAATTAATTTTAGGTTTCTTGAACAACGCAAATGAAATGACAATTTTGAAGTAAACAGCATCTTGCAATGCCGCCTGTTCATTCACAAATGTAGAATTTTGATCTTTATGAAACTATTTATGCACTATGCTACCGTGTCAGTTTTAGAGCCAATCAGAAGCCAGTATTTCAGACGACATTATCGCAAGATAATGCTGCCACACACACAGTCAAAAGGGTACCAAGTTCGCAATACAGAGTAAAAATAAAATGAACTAAAATAAAATCTCTCGTTACAAGCATAAAAGAAAACCCAGTTGTTGAGAGACACAAGTCATTGCTTCAGGCCACACAGATAGTGAACTCACTAATCTGACTGCCCTCTTCTTCTGATTTTTTCTCTTCTTGTGTGCATCCATTTTCTTGATGCATCGTTCACATTCTTTTTATAAAAGGCTAATTTTTGCAGATCTCAAAGTGAAGAGGGAAAGCTCTATTGTAAATTAGCAGAGTGATACATTGTCAGCGGTTGGAGCAACTAAAGTACCGTGACCAGGGCATAAAAATGTCGTGAAAAGCATTTGGTAGATTAAGTGATTTCATTCCCTAATGTACTTCATTTTTTTAAATATGATTTTTCCACAAATTAATAATGAATAGTTGTTGCCTTGAACTACAGCACTGTGCTGAGTTGTCATGTTAGTTACCCTGAGATTTTTGTCACCGGTGTTGTGCTGTTTTCACAGTTAACTACGCCATATTGATTAGGGGGCAAACCCGAGTCAAATGACAGTGAACGTATGAGATTTTGGCCGACTTTGAACCCCTGTGACTCCGTTTAATGGGAGCAAAAAAAATTATGCACACTGTCTTGACATTAGACACAACATGACAAAATATATAATTTCAATTTACAGATGTCATACCTCCTTTACTGACCTAATTTTCTGCTGGATGAATGATCCCATTATAAGAAATAACAGCAAATGTTGGAAATCAGCCTCTTTGTAGTGGTGTTCCATCAGCTCACAATAGGCCAAAATCTCATAGTCACTGCAATTTAGCTGTGTTTGCCCCCCAACCAATATGTAGCATTATTAATGCATCCTGGATTAAAGATTCCAGCTTTCAGTGAGGGCCCCTTGTTTGGCATTTGTACATGAGGTTGTGTTGTGATAAATGTGCAGCAGCTTAGCAAATACATAAGCTGAAACTTCCAAAAGATGTAAACAATATAGCCTGACTGACCTTGGTGAGATCTGGAGGTTGTTTTGCGCAAGCACTGAGAGCTGAGGGAAACTGATGTGCAACTCACACAAGAGTCAACTCCCCTCAAATCTCTTTGTTTGGCACTGTCTTAATTGACTACTGTAAACTAACTCTTGCTCACCTTTCCGACCTTTCTGACTTCTTTCTTGACTAGCCGATCGATTCGATTTTCCTGATTTTAAAGAAGAAAATTAACAAGGATATGTGTCAAGCATAAATAATGGACCTTTCACATTTAATGGTGCCATATTGCTTGGGGAGGGGGAAAACAATGCTAAAACTGCGATGAACAGACTGCATTTTGGCTGACCTGGAACTGCTGAATGCTGCTACAAAGAAGTGGGTTTCCAACATTTCACTGCAGCTATGTTTAATGATTTCACTGATATTATTCATCCAACAGAAAATTAAGTTAGTAAAGGAGGTGTTATGTTCATAAAATGGAATTATAAATCTAATTTTGTATATGATTGTATGAAATCTCTTACAGTCGTTGTAGCCTGAATCTGTTCTTTTTCTTCTCTTAACCCTTCTACTCCAAATAGTGACTATATATTTTACTCTGATTTTACTTGGGGACTAAAGGGTTT
>BLFK01001048.1:1310796-1328581 GCA_014634185.1 Astreopora myriophthalma | reverse complement strand
CGGAGAAAACTTGGCAAGGAGTGATTTTTCATTGACACTAAGCTTGACATAGCGAAGAATGGTCACTTTCTCCTACACGAGCTTGGTGAACAATCGTTTTTACACTTAATTTTATTCCTTTGGTCATCGCCTGTGCGCCGTAAAATTTTGAAACAATATATTTTCCTGTTTTCGAGTAAATCTGAAACGATGCCCGCAGCCCCACCCGCTACAAGAAGCAGAAATCTCTTCTTAGAAGAGTGGAGAGTAGAGATTTGAAAAGAAGGGAAACCCCAAGCTGCAAAATCAATAGCTTTATTACGGACCTTGTGAGGTTTCCTTTTACACGTATACGTATTACGTGATCGTGCCGAAACCGAGTTTGAACTGTACAAGCAAGCTGTGATCTATTTCACTAAACTAATTAACAAAGTTTCCTTACACTATAGATACGAATGAAGCTATGATCCTATAGATACAAGAGGACACAAAACACCTACTACTAGTGCTACTACTAATACACAACCGGAACAAGGGCCATAAACCGTTTTTTAACACAACCACAAAATCTTGACAAACAGACACATGATAACATGTATGATAATACAGAAATTAAGTTGCTGTTTCGTTGTTTAGTAATGCCCACTTTATCACGAGTGTCGATGCCATTTTCTGTTCGTATTCTCTTTCCTCCCTTTCTTTTCTCCTTGGAAAAATTCAGCACGTAAGAGAAAACAACTGCAGATCGCCTGCGTGCATGTTCACTACCCTGCATCCAAAATGCATTTGGATTAATTTTTGGAAAATTTTGTCTTCAGAAAGTTAACAGTTTTTTTTTTAAAAAAGGGTATTTTTAATAAAATGTCTGACAGAATAGACATTCTGACAGAACATTAGTTTGACACACATGTCTCACAGAACAGACATTGTTTTAGGCCCTAGGCTGCTCGAGATGGAGTTTGCCTTTTGGTCGAGGGTTCCCTGTGAGCAGAGTCTCCTTCGATCTGACGTATCTTGGAAGATCGAAGGGCCTCTGCTCGGAAGGTGGGTCGAGGGTCCATGGTGACTAGTCGAGGGTCGAAAAATTTCTTCACAATTATTTCTGAATGTCGTCAAATCAAAATTGCATGTAGGCTCGTGTTTACACGGGTGCCTGTTTCGTCATGTTTGTGTTTGTGACCGTGTCCTGTGTTGTCGATAAGTTTTACATCTCTGTCGTGCTGAGCGTCAGAATCTGGCGGTTTGTATTTTTTCAGCGAGCTGCAATTTTGGTTAAAATATTTTTCCGGGCCGTTAATTCGGATTACCGCTGAAAAAAGAGCCGATCACGAGTCACGAAAATACCCTTTCCCACCCTCAAGTAAGTAGGATAATATCCTATTTAGTTATTAGCATGTTTCATCCTCTCAGCCCTGGCAATTAAATTTTTTACAAAATATTTTATGCTTGTCCAGTCTCTGTTATCTAAAGCTGGGTTGCTTTTTTCGATACATGACAAACAAGCCAGCTTTCCAGGAAGCGTTTTACTTTTGATGAACTTTCCGAGGTGAGCAAAAACCGCCTCTTTCTCTTGAGCCACCCACTCTTGATGGCGGGTTTTTTTTCGTAGTCCTTTGGTGACTGAAAGTTAAAAACAAAAATACTATTTCAAAGTTAGTATAACATAAGCATGTAAAATAGTTCGACATACGCATGCCACCATACACGGCTGTGATCTAAGACTCTTGGCATCACACTCAAATAGATGTTTCACCTCCACAGTTTCTCAACCTCGACATACTTTTAAAACTTTGCTTAAGGAAGGGGTATACCTGAATTTAATGAAATTTGGGAGGCTTAGTTTTGAAAGACTAACAGACAGTTGACCTCCAGCGTCGTAGGGGGGCTGTTTGGTTGTCCATATACTAATTTTAAACTTCAAAGTCTAATTTTTAAACTACATTAAATCTTGGCTATTTGTTATTTCTCAACTGATTTTCCTCTTCCTTATTAAAACGTTATTGTAAATTCCTCCAATGTGAAGTATGTCTCAGTTTTCATCGATATCACGGTTTGAGTTATAAAAACAAAAGAAGACCTACAATAACCTATATGGATGTAAAGCCGGCGAGGGGCGGGGCGGGAGGGTGCATAGAACGGGGATTTGACTCCCATTATTGTCCCTTGTGTAGGACTTTCTACTAACCTTACTCCTCCGAAGGTTAGGCCATTACACTTTTTATCTGGGGTGGGGCGTGTTCGATAACGACATGGCAGGAAAAAGCATTGCGAAGAGCATTGCACTTTTAACTTTTGATAGCCTTTATGGTCTCGTGCGTTTAATCACTGTTGAAATAATTTAGTTATCAATTACATGGAAACGAACTTGCCTTCTTGCCATAAATTTGTGAAGTAGTAATAGTGGTTAATCGTAATGAGCAGGTCCAGTTAGGGACTGTTTGGGATATTTCGCCCCACCACACTGACTGACTGTGTTGACTGTTTGGGATATTTCACCCACCCGCCCTTTTCCCTTCCCCCGTCCTGTCCGGCTTTTGTTCCCAGTCTTCACAGAGTAGTTATGGGAGACAAAATGGCGGTGTCAGCGTTGCTTATTGCTTTTCCTTCGTCTGAATCCAAAGTGTTTACTTTGGAGTGATCTCTTTTGGACGTCGGAGGTATGATTTGATGCAGTAGCGGAACGATTTCCGTACAGTTCCCTACATTAATTATACATGCACATTCCTACTAACCCTCTTCCGAAAAGAACGAGCGTGAATAGAGTTTTGATAAGAAAATGCATGCATAATGAAGTAGGGACCAGTACGGAAATCTTGCCGGAGTAGCTAGTAAGCTTTTTTTTTTTTTTGACTCGGTCGATGGAGTTGTTGGCCATATTTGATTAAATTTACTGTTTTCCTGTTGAACTCTTTCAGGTTTCCAGTTTAACCAAGCGACGGCGGCGGGAGCAGCAGCTCATACAATTACCTGGCGCTGACAGAAGGTTATTACTGTATTTTCCTTGGGTATTTTTTTTTGTCCTATGAAATTACATGTCAGTTCCCCAAAACTCTGATGCCATATTCGCATTCTTGAACCTTCCCAAATTTTCAATAATTTTAATATGCATGAGATTCTCTCCTTTGGGACCGCGCTAAAAGCCGAAAAACCAAGAAAAAGATCTTAGGCAAAGAAAGGAAGTCTTAGAAAAATCTTAGAAAAAGAAAGAAATGTGAAAGGATCAAATGCATGACTAGAGGGTAAAAAAAAGAAAGAAATATTGTAAACTAAATTAAATTTTAAGCCAACATTACGGCTTTATAATGAGGGCGTTGGGAGAAAATATATTTTCCTATTGGACGGAATCGTGAAGCAACAGAGCCCAAGTACATTTTCTCCCAATGCTGTCAATATAAAGCTGTAATGTTGTCTCAAAATTGAATTTAGTTTTGTATCGTGATACAAACATTTTTTGGAGAGAACAAACGAAATTAGGCAAAACAGCTTTCTGATCAAAAGAGAAATTCTTACTTTGGATGAGCTCAAAATGGAATTTTGCTTCGAGAACACCATGACTTACTTCGATTTTGAATTTTTTTGTATTGCAATTTATTGTTACTGTTTTGACGGCTTTACTGATTTGATTTGAGGTGAATTTCTGTCATTTAATTTATAATTAAACGGTTCCACTTTTTCGCTTACTTCTGGGATTAATTTTACTTCCGGAATTAATTTTAGGTTTCTTGAACAACGCAAAAGAAATGACAATTTTGAAGTAAACAGCATCTTGCAATGCCGCCTGTTCATTCACAAATGTAGAATTTTGATCTTTATGAAACTATTTATGCGCTATGCTACCGTGTCAGTTTTAGAGCCAATCAGAAGCCAGTATTTCAGACGACATTATCGCAAGATAATGCTGCCACACACACAGTCAAAAGGGTACCAAGTTCGCAATACAGAATAAAAATAAAATGAACTAAAATAAAATCTCTCGTTACAAGCATAAAAGAAAACCCAGTTGTTGAGAGACACAAGTCATATTGCTTCAGGCCACACAGATAGTGAACTCACTAATCTGACTGCCCTCTTCTTCTGATTTTTTCTCTTCTTGTGTGCATCCATTTTCTTGATGCATCGTTCCCATTCTTTTTATAAAAGGCTAACTTTTGCAGATCTCAAAGTGAAGAGGGAAAGCTCTATTGTAAATCAGCAGAGTGGTACATTGTCAGCGGTTGGAGCAACTAAAGTACCGTGACCAGGGCATAAAAATGTCGTGAAAAGCATTTGGTAGATTAAGTGATTTCATTCCCTAATGTACTTCATTTTTTTAAATATGATTTTTCCACAAATTAATAATGAATAGTTGTTGCCTTGAACTGTGCTGAGTTGTCATGTTAGTTACCCTGAGATTTTTGTCACCGGTGTTGTGCTGTGTAATAGACTTTTCACAGTTAACTACGCCATATTGATTAGGGGGCAAACCCGAGTCAAATGACAGTGAACGTATGAGATTTTGGCCGACTTTGAACCCCTGTGACTCCGTTTAATGGGAGCAAAAAAAATTATGCACACTGTCTTGACATTAGACACAACATGACAAAATATATAATTTCAATTTACATATGTCATACCTCCTTTACTGACCTAATTTTCTGCTGGATGAATGATCCCATTATAAGAAATAACAGCAAATGTTGGAAATCAGCCTCGTTGTAGTGGTGTTCCATCAGCTCACAATAGGCCAAAATCTCATAGTCACTGCAATTTAGCTGTGTTTGCCCCCCAACCAATATGTAGCATTATTAATGCATCCTGGATTAAAGATTCCAGCTTTCAGTGAGGGCCCCTTGTTTGGCATTTGTACATGAGGTTGTGTTGTGATAAATGTGCAGCAGCTTAGCAAATACATAAGCTGAAACTTCCAAAAGATGTAAACAATATAGCCTGACTGACCTTGGTGAGATCTGGAGGTTGTTTTGCGCAAGCACTGAGAGCTGAGGGAAACTGATGTGCAACTCACACAAGAGTCAACTCCCCTCAAATCTCTTTGTTTGGCACTGTCTTAATTGACTACTGTAAACTAACTCTTGCTCACCTTTCCGACCTTTCTGACTTCTTTCTTGACTAGCCGATCGATTCGATTTTCCTGATTTTAAAGAAGAAAATTAACAAGGATATGTGTCAAGCATAAATAATGGACCTTTCACATTTAATGGTGCCATATTGCTTGGGGAGGGGGAAAACAATGCTAAAACTGCGATGAACAGACTGCATTTTGGCTGACCTGGAACTGCTGAATGCTGCTACAAAGAAGTGGGTTTCCAACATTTCACTGCAGCTATGTTTAATGATTTCACTGATATTATTCATCCAACAGAAAATTAAGTTAGTAAAGGAGGTGTTATGTTCATAAAATGGAATTATAAATCTAATTTTGTATATGATTGTATGAAATCTCTTACAGTCGTTGTAGCCTGAATCTGTTCTTTTTCTTCTCTTAACCCTTCTACTCCAAATAGTGACTATATATTTTACTCTGATTTTACTTGGGGACTAAAGGGTTTCAAGACATTTTCAATGTCAAATTATTGCTTCTGTAGCAGAGTTACTGGGGTCCAAAGTTGGCAAAAAAAATATCATAAAATTAATTTGTTGTAATTTTAGTGGTGTTTGCCCCTCTCTCCCCCACCCCCAACCAATAATGGCATCATTGACAATGACATGCACTGGGAGGGTTTTTTTTTGGGGGGGGGGGACTGAACATCACAATTAGCAAATGAAACATGTTCCTCCTCATATAGATGCAGTGAAATGAATTTGTGACTTTGTTAGTTGTCCTTAACTTATGCGTACATCATTTGGCCAGGCCTTGCTTCCTTCCTCACCTTTTAACCTTTTTTGACCAACTAATTAGCCGGTTATCATGGACAAATTTCTTTGGGACACTTGCTTTTATTTCAGTCCAGTGCACATTCCTCGGACTTCAGATGCCTCCCCCCTCCCCCCTAATCAATGTTGGTCATAAACTGGTCCACTTTTAGCCCTGCACACTATTTTCACTTCATTTCCCCCAAGCAACATTGAATGGGGGGGGGAGGGGGTTGCAAAAGAACCCAGAATATGTGATAAACAGTGAGTTGCCAGATAAAATGCTGTACTGTCCCACTGAATTTGTCCATGATTGAATGAATTTGTGACTTTGTTAGTTGTCCTTAACTTATGCGTACATCATTTGGCCAGGCCTTGCTTCCTTCCTCACCTTTTGACCTTTTTTGACCAACTAATTAGCCGGTTATTTTTTTGTTCAACTAATTAGCTGGTTATTTTTTTGTTCAATTTTTTTGTTCATTTGTTGCGAGAAATTGAACGAAATTAAAATGGTCTTCAGGTAATGCAAAAGCTCTTTTTAATTTGATTGTTTGTGTAACATAAGATTAAATTTTTACTCAAGTCTTGGTGGAAATATAATTCAACCAACCAAGCTGTTCTTCAGTTCTTCAGCCCTTCTTTGAATAATGTTTGATAATGGTTAAGTCAGGAAACTCAAATCAGAAATAAATTGCTGAGACTAACCTGCAAATTGTTTTGCTTTCCTCTTTGATTTTGATTTTGACATTTCTGTCTGATCCGCACATGTTTCATCACTGTCATCTTCATCTGAAGTAATCAGTGCTAGGTAGATTAATAAAGTAATAATAGTGCCATTGCTAACTGCACACTCAGGATTTGTAAGGTATAGTATTTTCTTTCTTCATTGTGGGATTCAATATTCCTTTAAAGTATGCATACGTTGCAAATTTGTCATCATTACAACATTTCAATCTCAGGACAATTTGAAGACTGTATGTATAATTTAAGCTGTAAATGACGTTTTTGTATTTTGGTTATTTGGTGAAATATGGCTCAATTCTGAGCAATATATATATGGTGCTGAAGAACTTTTTACAGCATATGTAAATGTAGGTTCATGGCCTAGTTTCCACAAGTCTCTGGGACCTAGCAATTAAAGTGGTAATAACTGACCTAGTATTCAGAACATCATAGAATGCACAATCATGTGAGTTAGACTCCTGTTTGGAGCACTCACATTTTTTTTTCAAGTATAATAGCCCATGAGGCAACCGTAATCCACAAGGGCTAATTGTTAATTAGCAATCAACATTCCTGAAAATTCTCAGATGTTCACAGTTTTCTGAGTTTAACAGTAAATAATAGCGAGACCTATCATTAAGTTTGACAACTGACAAGTAATCTAATTGTTGAAAAGCTTTTACCATCACTCCTTGCTATTTGTCTTTCTGTGTTGCTTCTTGATGCAGCTGGTTCCCCATCTCCTGTATAGCATGTAAGCAACAATAATGGGGGTTCTGAATTATAAACATGTAAATGGTCATTACAAGTAAATTGTTTCTATACTTGACTTCATGAATGAGGTGTTTTCCTTTCAGTTTTATGTCAATAATTTCTAGAGGAGCTGACCCCAGGGGGGGGGGGGCTCCCTTATATGGCCTTAACACGGATGTGCAGCCCAATAGGTTATGGTTTTCAGGGTGTTTTGTCTTGAACGGGGTATCGACTTCATCACTTTCTGTCTTAAATAGGGTGTCACTACATGACCAAATGGTTTCAGCAGGATAAGCTTACTAGATGTTTGTTTTATAGAAGCCTCACTGTAAGCCACAAGTTATTGGTGGGCTTCCCTTGATTTTGATTATTACTTTCTTGTTGCAAAGACTGCACATGTGCAAATGTTCCTTGGATGTTGTTTAATTAGTTTCTCAATGAGAAGCTGGGATATTGTATTTTAAAAGCAATGTTAATTGTGCTAAATAAAATATGTTCATTAAGAGAATAATGTCTCAAGGTAGTTTTTATTTTTACTGTGCAAGTTTGTTAATACATTACTAGATAAAGAGTGATTACATGTACTTTAGGTTTGTTACTCTTTTACTTTGCTCTTATGATAGCATTGTACAAGACCGACTATGAGGTGTTCAGTGCTTGATGCATACCAAGTAAATAGTGTAAGTAGCTCAGTGATTCCACGATGTCATAGGCAGATTTGTGATTGCCAGTGCAGGGTATGACTTGGGGTTAAATGTCTTGGATAGGGTCTGAAAAAATCTGAATTCTGTCTTAAGCGGGATAGGGAAATCAATTTCATTCCCAGGGTCTTTCATCCCCCCACCCCAGGGGGAGCGAGGGAAGAAAGACCCTAGTTCAGGCTGGTCACGTGTCTCCCAAAATTTGGGAGAAGACAAAAATTTATATCTTGAGAGGGAGTGGAGAGGAAGCCCACCACGTTAAGAGCCAGGGTAAGTTTGTGTTCAGACACTGAACAAGCGTGAGCTGCTGCTGGCCTTGTAGGTCTGCCGGAGACATTGTACACTGAAATAATTTTTTTTTTTGAAACAAAATGTCTTTGCCACAAAGCGAGCGATTGCCGCATCCAGTGTGTATACCATGGGAGCGTCGACCATCAAACAACTTCAGGTTTTTTTTTTAAGGTAATGATTCCGGAGAGTCAAACATTGTTTGAAAGATCAAAAACGTGTACAGAGATATCGCCATCTGTGCCATGAATGCTGAAATGCTCGAGGACAGTTAAAGAAAGACTAGATAGCATCCTCTCAAAAGCAACCTGCATGAAGAGTAGCTGCTGTGGATTGACTAAATTTCTGCGAAGCACAGTGTAGTGAGTAAAGAATGTTCGTCTTCGAATTGCTGTCAGTGGTGTTTTCCTTTCTCTAGCACTTTCAGCACGAAAGAAAAACAGTGCATTTTCAGGAATGTAAATAAAATTTGTTGATACATTTCATTTTCAATTGATAGTTTTGTTTTGTAACTGATACATTTACCAGGGTTTACGTGGACAGATCAAAATTTAAAATTCACATTTCCTTGTAAACCAAGAATACAGCAGAAAAGGAGAAAATGAAAAAACCTTGTATACAATCTTAACAGGAAAGTTTAAGATGTAGCTTGGAGGGAAACAAAGTCAGTTCTGTGAGACAGATGATGCTGTGTCTTGCATTCCTCACCACAACTGTTACTAGTAACTTTCCAAAGACAGTGACAAAAGTCTGAGAATTAAGGACCCCTCCCGAGGACTTTGTTTTGTCAAAAAAAGACACTTGACCAGCCTGAAGCAGGGTCTTTCTTCCCTTGCTCCCTCTTGGGTGGGGAGATGAAAGACCCTGGGAACGAGGTTGTTGGGAAATCAGAGAATTGTGTCTGAAACAGGTCAGGGTTTGAGTGCCCGGGCCACACCTCCCTACCCAGGCATCTGTTGAGTCCCTAATTTTACCAGCTTCAGTGCTGTTACTATTTGTCTTTGTTTGTTTGTTTAATAATTTATACATTAAATTACTGCTATATAGCTGTACCTCAGAAAGCCATCTGGTTATTGTGTATTTAAATTCTCGTAATATTCTCATAATTATTTAAGTCCTACTCACTAAAATTGCATTATCATTAAATTGATATTAATTAAGTTGTGACAGGGAAGGACCCAAGACAGACAGACAGATAGACAGTCCTCTTGTTTTCTTTAAGGTAATGGAGTAAGGAGCTGGTGCATGATCTTCTATCACCTGGCCATTGTTGATGTGCAAAAATGACTAATTTAGATGATAACCCCATGCATCCTGCAACCACTAAAAACATAGTATTTTTTTCTCTGACTGTATGGGCAGTCTCCATCAAAATCCAGTTATTGATAGGGTGTTCTTTCTATTCATTTATTAATGTTTATTTGAATTGACATGTATATATAAATTGTGTTACCTGGGATGGTTTCCCTTTACAGGTAGTACTGTACTCAATGGAATGTTACATTACCTGATTGATGCAGCTCACTGCAGTTGCCTTCATTTTCATCGTCGCTCTCATCATGGCTGTATTGCTCTAATGGGACATAAAATACATGTAGTACCGGTAAGCTGAATTGGCTGCGTACTGACAACTTTTTAGTTAAAGTAAGTGACTCGCATACCAAAGTACTGCACTATGTAAATTTTGAATCACTAATATTGAACTTAAAATTTTAATATCTTAATACAGAATTTGGTTTATCAACCAAGGACATGGCTACAACGAGAGCCCAAAAAATAGAGGAGATTGTAGAGGTGTAATTTTTGTAATTTTTTGTTTTTATTTCACCTGTGAGGGCACTTACAGTCAAAACAGGTCAAGCATTCCTGATACAAGTGGATTAAAGAGGCTGTGTCACAAAATTTAGCCAAATTCAGCAGCGGGAACTGCCAAACTAATCAAGTCAATTGAAACATGAAAATAACTGCTTAAAACATATTTGAGGGAAGGTTTGAATAGAACAGAAAATACAAAAGGAGACAAGGATGGGCAAAATTGAAGAAGAATAAAGTAGATTGCAATCATCAGGGTTTTTGAAAACTGTTCAGCCTAACAGCTTTTCAGAGTTTATCTTTGTTGTTTGTAACTTTTCTCTTGTATGCTTGGGAGGCATATTTTTTGTCCTGAAGCTTTGATTTTGTTGCTTAATTGTAACTTCTCATGTGGGTGACGGTAAGTTGAATAGCAAGTAAGGGCGAGTAATTGGCAAAACTAAACAAAATCGATTGCACTGCTGTGACACAGCCCCTTTAACACATTCATTGTTGCAAAGCTGATTTCATTAATCATTCGAATAATCCAGTCTTCAGATGAATAATTCAAAATTCAAAGCAAGCCTCAAATTCCAAATTTTGATTGGATTATTGCTGGCTTCCAGTGCCAGGCTGCCACTGGAATTTGACAAGTTTGCTAATTTGCATAATCTGTTTTCCTCAAATTTAGGCATTCTGATAAGATCAAATAAAGATAGTATTGACGAGAAGAGAATGTCAAATTTAAAAAGTGATAAACAACGTTCATATTAATAAATAATGATAATACCAGTAATAACCTATTTCTGGCACATTTCAGCTTAATAGAACAATACATACATACATACATACATTTATTGACCACTTCCCCAAAGGGGCTTTTCAGTGCCAATTACAAAGAAAAGGATAAAAATAAAAACATATACAAATTATTTAAAATTACAAATGCAAGTCATTAGGATATCATTTCTCCCTCTTAAATTTGTCTAAAAGCACCCCTCTAAGCTTATTCCTAAAACTATTGACATCAATGCACAACTTAATATCATTATTTAAATTATTCCAGATGTTCACTGTCCTATAACAACTGTCCTGTAACAATGCATTCTACATCAAATTCAGTTAAAATCTGTTAAGATGAGAAACTCAGTTAAAGTCAATTAAACTATTGAAAATATTACTTTGTTAAACATAATTATACGTCTTAAGTCTTGAATTAAAAGCTGTTGTAGTTTCTGCTTGTTTAACATGAATTGTTCTGCGATGAAGTTCCATGATTGTGGTGTAGAGATGGTGCACGTCCGCCATATGTTTTAGATTAATTTTAATTACCATGGTACATGACAGTAAGTGAAAAAGAGTAGTGAGCGTGTTGGGTGGTATTCTTGAATGGTGGATTCCAAGTATCCACTGTCCATGTAAGATCTTGTATGTGATTATGAGGATCTTCGAGGTGCTTCTTGCTTCTGTCGACAACCAATGCAGATTCCTGAGTATCGATGTTACATGGTCAAAGCTACAAGCACCTGCTACCAGTTTACTCCTGTCAGGAACTCTTGACCGATTTTGACTGTAACACTTACATGTAACTCTCCCATTTTATAGCCATCTATTTTATTGTGAACCAGCAACAAACATTATTGCTTAAAAAAGGTAAAAAATCTGAATACATGAACCTTAAGCTGGTGACACTTGGTTTAACATTGCTTTTGTTGATCAATAAATGTTGCAGCTCTTGCTCAACAAAATGTTGATCAGTGTGTCATGTCAGGTCCTGTTGAATGTTGAAATACACTGTTGTTGAATGCAGAGACAAGTTTCATTCCATTCAACAAGTAGCTTTAACATTGTTCGACATAAATTTGTTGAGCCAAACTGAATCAGAAACATGCATCATGATGATTACAGTAATGTTTCTGGAAGGTCACATGTTGTCAATAATCTCTAGTGTTAGGCCTCCTTTTAGCAAATGTTCCTTATTTATCTGTGTGTACAGTTAGCCAATTGTTTTTCAGACAATGAGTATTTAACCAAGGTTGTGATTGATGATTGTTTTGTGATATTATTATTTTTAATTCAAATTTATATAACTTACCTTCGGGTAACTCAACCTCAATCTCGGTGAGAGATTTCCCAGCATATTTCTGGAAGTTCCCCTCGTCCACCACCGACAGTATCTTGCTAACTTTTGCAAGCTCCAGTGTTGACTCATGGAGTCTATAATACTGCCGGTGGACTTGGATGTCATGGCCCATGTGACGGGCCAGCCAATCCAATTCTTTTTCTTCCAAGTCTAACACTTGTGAGACAGTGGCGACATACTTCCTGAGGCGGTTGCTTGAAATTGTTTTCGGTTCTTTTAAGTTGAGGCCTGGTGTCTGTGTCACTTTATTCAAGGTGTCCCAGCTCCGTAGGTGGGTGGTGGATGTTTCACTTGCTCGTGCAAAAAAAAAATTGATTCTTGGGGTTGACTCCGACTTCTTTCCTTTTCTCTAGCAACACTCCCATTGCTGCTTTCATTTCAGGAGTGAGAAGGACTGGGACCTTACGTCCCCTTTTCCCTCTTATTTCTACCATATCCAACCTGAAGTGAATCATACAAAGTTACTGTTTTGAACTAATAATTCTATTCAGTTGTAGAGTGGTACAGTAATTTACTGAAAAGAGGGCAGTCCCTGAATGAGTGCTGCTCACTACCAAGCAGGAAGAAAAATTATGAATAATATAAGCTCTGCCCAAAAATAAGCCTCGCACCACTAAATGACAATGTTGTACATCTTGAAAGGTTATTGCTGATGTAGATTCTGTCAGTCTATATAAACTCTCTCGATCTCTCTCCCTCCCTTGCTCTTGCCTGCTCAGTTAAGAATGGACACAAGGGTTCAGTGATCAATGCAGAAAATACAGTTGTCAGTTCACAAAAACTAAGTAGGTATGAGGTGTGGTAGTCAAAGGAAATTGATGACTGTTGCTCAATCTCCACAGTCTTCAGTTCAAAAACACCACTTGCAGTTTCGTTTCTGTGTTCTATTGACCTTTCATCCTCTTTTATTCTTTTTGACGAAGCAAGGTAATAAAAAAATACATTACTTTCCTTCAAATTGCTAAAAAGTGACTTTTCTCTTTTATGTAGCCATGACATTTTCCCATTTCTCTGAAGCATTTCAAGAAATATGTTTGTACCTTTTGCACAGCTGCCTTTCAACAGGCTCCAGTGAGGCCCTTATCTCTGATGAGGTCATCTCATGCCAATCTGGCCGATTCTTGAATGCATCAATTAACATCTTTGATGCCTCTCCCCCTCTTCGTTTGTTAAAAATGATTACTCTGCACAGCGTAACTTCTGCCAGTTGGCCCCAGTTCTCAAGGGTTGGTTTCTCCGAAACTTCTTCTGTTAAAGCCCTGATTCTGCTTAGCAGATATGTTCTTAACTTGTCCAAGTCCTCTGCTATTGGAAGAAGGTCCAGTTTATTGAATTTCCTCTGGTGCAGGGTCGTCAATGAATGGGAAGATACTTTATCTCCCCATTCTGACTCCATTAATTTTTCCAGGTTTTCCTGCTCCTGAAGTAGTTCCTCATTTTTTGTGCGCAGGGCTTTTCCTCTTTGAATTGTGATGCACTTTTTAATAGCGTGTCCCAGTTTTAATGAGAGTGATGGTGTTCCAACTGATCGCACCGAAGGGTCAAATTGACAAAGACTCTTCACTGAATTAACAATCTGATCAAAACATTCTGGCTTAAGAACATCTTTCATTTGCATCACAGTGCTGTCTTTTCTGAGCTGAATCAAAAGTCTCGATAACTGATGCATCCCCTGGGATATTTCGTGTTCGTGCTCAGGGCCAAGTCGTTCAGCTTGAATGGCACCATACTTGCGGATTACCTCATCATTCCGTGCAACCATGGTAGTCTCATCCATCTTCATTGATGCAAAGACTTTTTGGAGAAGGGGGCTCTCTTGTGGTCTTAAATTTTCCATTAACATTAATTTGCTTTTCTCCTGGATATCCCCCCATTTCTTTTCCTCATCATCCGTGGTGCTCTGTTGAGACTTAAATGGGCAGGTCTTGCAATGTCTCCACAGCTCATTGCGTCTTAGAAATGCAAGACAAAATGAACAGGGGAGGAAATCATCTGGTGATATTGTTTCTTGCTCTGTTGGTCTTCTTACCACTATGAGATGCCCAACCTTTGTCTCGAGAACCTTTAGATTGTGGTGGTAATTTCCCATTAACCTCAGTTTTTCCAGTTGTTTTTTCCGCTCCTTGCTTTTTGTTGGATGAGCGAGACCTTTCGCTACCTCTTTCTCATTAGCATGGACTGTGCAATAGTGACGGGCAATCTTTGCGTACAGTTTTGAACAATAGAAACAGGCCTGTTTCTTGTCACAGTCTGGTATTGTGAACTGTTTTTTTGGCTTTTGGTATGTGCACTAGGGAAAAACAGGTAAGGTATAAGAATTAATAAACTTGATTCCTGATATGTCGTCATTGTAGTTCAAGAATTTTGATTCGATTTTTTAAACCTGTTTAACTTTTACATAAAAGTATAATTGACATTTCAGAATAAAATAGAAGTTAATGACTGGTAATGGCTCAAAAAATTACACCCAACTTGTGTTTGTTGTCATTTACTGCACGGCCAATCTTTAATAATAATTATTAAAGATTTCATATAGAATTATATGAAACTTAAAATTAGTCTAGTTTAAAGAATTTTGAAAGAGCGGGAAACAATTTAAACCACAATTTAGCCCCTGCTAAAAGGTAGTTGCAACAACTGTACCACTTAATCCAAATTAGACAGGAGAATTTAGATCTTTTTATCAGGAAAACAGAATATTAAATCCATTGAACTTAGCAAAAATGAATCATAAATGACTGTAACCTGCAGAGTGTTTTGCCTTCTTCTTTGGCTTTGACATATCTGACTGATCCTCATGATCACATACTTCATCATGACCATCATCATCATCATCATCCTCCTCTTCACTGGAAGTAATCATTTCTTGGTAGATAAAGTAAAGTATGAACAGTTGATGTTAAGTATTTTGTTCCTCTGTTCATTTATTGATTTCTACCTCGTTCAGGAGGAACTACAGTATGAAGAATGTACAGTCATGCATTCAACTTTTAATGGTGGTGCAAATTTGTTTCTTGTATTAGTAATCATTGGGTATAATGCAGGCAGCTGAGGCCGCACCTGCATTATACCCAATAATGCTGTGAGCCGAAGTAATTATTATCTGTTATTAATAATTACTGATCTTCATCAATAGCCATTGTTCTCTGGCTGCAATTATATAAATGAATGGGATTTTGGGGAAAAACAGTAGATCAAAGAGTGAGGACTTACACGTAGTTCATAGCATGCTTCTATTCAAGATGATGGTTACCTAAGGCTATTATTTGAATGTGTAGCATGACATACAGTTGTGGAAAATGTGCTCAGAATCAAGTGAACAACTGCTTCTTTGTCAATGTTAATTTACATATTGCTTGACAATGTCGGAGTAGTTTACGTGAAGTCAACTCATTGTTGTTTGGAATGAAAGCAGTGGAAAGTTGTTAGACTGAAGAGTACAGAGTTTTCAAACAAACATCCTTTGATAGAAAGTTCCAGGGAACTGTCAGTGAATTCGGCTAAAGGTAGGTAGTTTAAACTGGATTTTATGTCGTTTTAGTTATGCTTATTAAAGTTGTTTGTCATCACATTTTTATTATATTGTGTTGTGATGAATGATGTTTATAGTGATGAAGGAACTTGGAGCAAAGAAAATTGAACATAGATTTGTTTAAGAGTTCTTCCTTGAACATATTAAAGAGGGAAATGCCGGTGCTGCTTTTTGCTGTATCATTGAAGCTTGAAGCCATAAATATCACTGCGTGTATAAATAAAGGTCGCTTACTTTGCTTTTTTTGTTTGTTTTGCCAGTTGTATTAATTTTTGCATCAATATTTTCACTTTGACCAACTACATATTGAACTTGTGATTTCGGTTGTCTTCTCACTTTTGGTGGGTACATGTATGTAAAGCAAACAGGCACTGCAATATTTATAATATTACAGTGTGCAGACTGTAATATTTTTAATCTTGCAATGTGCTGGTTTTCGCTGTTTTCCCTGCCACCAACTGAAACTCTTGCATTTTTCATAATTTACCTTTTCTCTTTTTTCCTTCAGGCCTTGTTACTACCTCATCATCTGAACTTGAACCAATTTCTTGACAACATCCTTTAATTTACAAAACATACTTGTGACATACAGTGCTGATGGGTATTTAATTCAAATTTCGTGGTATTTAACATGTTATCTTACCTTTCTTTGTTGTACGCAGTAGATTGAGTTCTTCCTCATCTGAACTGCCCTGGACATCTCTTGAATATGCTTCGAAACATAAGTACACTTATTGTCAATGGAAAGGTATTTAGTGTAGTTTTTTATACATTGATTTTATACAAAATTATGTTACATGTAAGTACATTTGGTATTTGAATGGGTGTGCATTGAGGCAGTTTGCTTTGCTGTAATTTTCTTGTGCCTGATTTCCAGTTTGAGTAAGAACTATACGTGTTAGTTTCAATGGTTTGTTTACATAATTTCTTGCATGACTTGGAAGCTTACCCTGGGTCTCCTTCTCCCTTTCCTTCTGTGGGTGGGGTGCTCTCTGTAACTGTGGACTCTGGGGCAAATGCCGGCGGAAATCTGCGAGGGATTGTTGAGACAAAAACGGAGGTTATTGGCTATAGAGAAATTGACATTGTCCGGCTCAGTATCATGTGCTACCCCTATGTGCTTTCTCTTTTTAGTCCACTTTTGATTCGGCTAGCGTGCGGTATGGCATGTGTTGCTTATGAGCGTTCGTTTGGCCAAAAACCCTCTTGAGCTTCCTTAACGCCAACAAAATCTCTGAGAAAGACAGTGCTGATGGGTATTTAATTCAAATTTTGTGGTATTTAACATGCTGTCTCACCTTTCTTTGTGGTACGCGGTAGATTGAGTTCTTCCTCATCTGAACTGCCCTGGACATCTCTTGAATGTGCTTCGAAACATAGGCATACTTATCGTCAATGGGAAGGTATTTAGTGTAGTTGTTTGTACATTGACTTTATACAAAATTATGTTACATGTAAGTACATTTGGTATTTGAATGGGTGTGCATTGAGGCAGTTTGCTTTCCTGTAATTTTCTTTTGTTCATGATTTCCAATTTGACTGAATAAGCACTATACATGTTAGTTTCAATGGTTTGTTTACATAATTTCTTGCATGACTTGGAAGCTTACCCTGGGTCTCCTTCTCCCTTTCCTTCTGTGGGTGGGGTGCTCTCTGTAACTGTGGACTCTGGGGCAACTGCCGGTGGAAATCTGCGAGGGATTGTTGAGACAAAAACGAAGGTTATTGGCTATAGAGAAATTGACATTGTCCGGCTCAGTATCATGTGCTACCCCTATGTGCTTTCTCTTTTTAGTCCACTTTGGATTCGGCTAGCGTGCGGTATGGCATGTGTTGCTTATGAGCGTTCATTTGGCCAAAAACCCTCTTGAGCTTCCTTAAGGCCAACAAAATCTCTGAGAAAGACAGTGCTGATGGGTATTTAATTCAAATTTTGTGGTATTTAACATGCTGTCTCACCTTTCTTTGTGGTACGCGGTAGATTGAGTTCTTCCTCATCTGAACTGCCCTGGACATCTCTTGAAT
>BLFK01001048.1:1286923-1296923 GCA_014634185.1 Astreopora myriophthalma | reverse complement strand
GTTTGAATTGCACAATTGAATAAAGCTTTTGTCCGACATTCATTGGACTTTTCCTTAGTACCAGTTGAATCATCTGTCTTGTGTTCGACTTTTGTCCGACATTTAAACAGGTCCTGTTGATAAAAATCTTTCCAGCGAGCGAAAGCCTATTTCTCGGGCGGCCAGAAACCGGAAACTAGATTTTCGCTCGCTCGCTGGAAACGCTTGCTACGCAGGCTACTTGCCCGCCGATATACAATACCCCTGCACCAGAATTTCTTAAGAAAATAATCTCCATTTGTTCCAGTAATGACACATCCAGCACGCTGTAAGAAGTCTGATATAAACAAATTTTATCACTGTTATAAGTTACAAAGAAAGATACACTTTTCAACAGCTAAGTGATAGCTGTCACATAAAACGTTAAACCTAATACAACAAAATTGTCTTAGCTTTCTCTATTTTCGCCAGCTTGCTTTTGAATATGTTTGTTTAGTCGACATTTAGCATTTATCTTTCCCTTGATAAACTTCCAGGTCTTCTCCTTTTCCACTGCAGATTCCAAAGGAAAGCGACTAAAAACGAGCACCTTTAACGAATTAAGCCTTTTGCTATCTAAAGGGAGTTTGTTGTGGGTTCCATCGGTGTTACTGTTGCCCAGTTCCGTAGACGAGAAGAAATACGGTAGAAGCTTAAGTGCGCATTTGTGCCGCTCATGTTCTTTTTGTAGCACATCTTTCACCGCCAAGAACTTCCGCGGGGTAACACACGAGCGAACAACTTCATCGTCAATTGCAGCTTCCGAAGACTTCTGATCTTGAACGCTGGGATCTTGGGGGGTTTCAACCATTGAAGGCATCAAGGAGGGTACTGTTACAGGTGTACAGGGCATTGATACGGGCATCGTGGACTGTGCTGTCACGATTTCAGGTTTGGACGTGGACAAAGGAGTCGACGGAGGCAGTGGAACGAAGTCCCCGAGATCGTCTGTTAGACTAGCCGAGGCAGCAGAATCAGTGGTTCGAAGATCATCGTTCTCATGGAACTAGAAATTAAAAACCACACTCGTCAATCTAGGCAGCACTTTATAGTATCTCGCAGCTAGGTTGCTGGCTTTCGCGGATCTACTTCTCATGTCTTATGGGCTCTCTATTCCGATGTAGGTGTCTATGGACTCGGATTTCGAGTTAACCTATTTGGACGGCACGACTCAACTGAGAAACTACCAACTAACACAAAAGGATCGATGAAATCGCGAAAGCTACACGAAGGGCAAGACAGATTCAGTCTTCAAGCGAAATAATGTTTGACTTTGTGTTGTCCCCGTCCTGGTAGCCTGCCTGCCTTAAAACTATTCTAGAAATACGCAGCTTGCAGCTCTCAGGTAAAAACAAAACAATTTTGATCCTTAATTAACAATGAATCCGAAATCTTGAAGCGAACTATTTGTCTTATACAACCAGACTCTATTTTTATTTAGATTTCTCATAATGCCAGCTTCCCCCCAATTTTTTTCTCCCGTGGTATCAAGTTCGCCTCAGAAAAGACCTTGAACTTACCTTTTTGTCTAACAAATCCAGGCGGCCCTCAATCCTGTGTAAACGTACTGACAGGTTATCTTCCACTGCAGACAAAGTGTCCTCTAATTTCTCAATCATCTATGAAAATTATGCAAGAAAAAATCTGCTCAATACTTTCTAAACGACAGTTATACTAGAGGAAAATTGGGACTATGTTTTAAATAGAAAATCACCAACTAATTGCCAACACGTTTACAGACTGTTTTCCTAATCTTAAAGTGCCACTAATACAACGGGGGCCATTCAGGAAAAGTTAC
Source organism: Astreopora myriophthalma (assembly GCA_014634185.1). Lineage (NCBI taxonomy): Eukaryota > Metazoa > Cnidaria > Anthozoa > Scleractinia > Acroporidae > Astreopora > Astreopora myriophthalma. The sequence goes on along the minus strand of BLFK01001048.1, from coordinate 1,295,107 downwards.
TAGTTCTCGTAACCGACAACAGAAACAAAGTTTTGTGTTTGGTTATTTGTTTTGCAGTTATCGTCCAAGTAAGCGTACCAACTCGGAATGAAAATGATACTTTTGATCCCTGCTCTTTATGTGATTTCTTTTCACTTTTTTAGGCGGCCCCATTAATAGTAGTTGGAATGTAAGACATGTTTTAAAGTGTTTTTAAACCAGTCCAATTTGACAATCGTAATTCTGCTTACCTTGGTGAAGTGTTCTTGATTTCTATTTAGTGCTTCAACAACAGAAACACTGGTACGCTGGAGTTCCGCGACCTGGTTTTTCAGGGTAGCACATTCAGCATTCTTTTCGTCCAACTGCTTTTTCAGGTATGCTACATCTTCGGTCACTTCTTCGGGTCGCGTTGCAGTCTTTTGATCATCAGCTTTTAGTTTCTTAGCCACTCGATTCCACGACAACTCAGCTTCCCTTTTGCGTTGTTCTGATAGAAACTCTGCAAAAGGATCACTTGTTTCAATTGAATTAGGCAAATGTTGTTCAGGTCTCTGCGATTAGAATAAAAAGAGAAAATTGGTTTCGATACAAATGAAGGAGTTGAGAGAACGTTTGCTAAAAATTAGTTGGAAACGAATTAGAAAGTTGACTGTAACGGTGTTTCCTACTGTGAAAGGGACGTTCTTCTCTAAAATCAGCCAAGTTGGGGCGATTCCAGTCTTCATTTCTTGTCGGAAAAGATACAACGCCTTTCTTGGCGCCTTACCACTTTCTTTGCAAATTTGCCTTATAGACATGTTTGAAACGATTACGCGCAATAAGACTGAACTGTGCTGTTGTAAGTGATGAAGCCAAGATTTATGCCTATTTATACACATTTCTTCACAAGTGGTGGATCGAAATGCCTAAGTTTTGATTGGATAAGCAGGTTTTAATTGTTTTCACTTTTGCGCTATAAACAATCTAAGACAATCAGACTAATTAGCTTGCGCGGAGCGGTACGCGCCAAAGGAGGTAAGACAGGGCGGAGTTGTGATAAGGTGTTACTTAAGAAGATCATTCTTCGCTCTAAACATTGCCGCGAATATTTGAAAGCGATGTGTTGCATCACGCGCTATGAATGAGAACAAATTGCACGGTGTTTCCTTTTTCTCTATTAAAGCGACAAGAAATATTAAATTCATCCAAAAACTGGTTATCGTTCTTTGAGTCGTAGAAAAGGTACACTATAAACAGTTTGAGATGATCAAGCTCATTGGGATTGTGCGAAAGTTAATAAATAATGACGTTTGACGCACTTACAGAGTAGTAGTATTTTTTTTACTTTTTTTTGCAAGATTTACAAGGAGGCATTAACTCAGTTATTTTTCGCCGCTCAATAAGAGGAGTGTGACGAACACTAACCTGTGCTCTAAAGATCGAAATTTACGCGCTTCCAAACAATAGCATCTAAAATAAAAGCATTATTTTCCCATTTTGCTCTATTTTGTGATATCCTACAATAAGATTCCCTTCCTTCGACTAGCCCTGTATTGATTACCGCCATTTTCATTTTGCTACCATTTGAAATAAAACAGAAAAAAAAAACCACTTGGTATCAATTCAATTTTTTTTAATAAAAAGCATGGTTCACTTCAATATTACAATCACAAACCTTAAAAGTTTATATGTGTAACAATGTTAAAAAGTATTTATTTCAAATAAGTTTACAAGCAGATCAAGTCTAACAAGGAAAGCACGCTAGTTACATATCTTCGTAAAATAGTGCAAAAAAGTTCACGGTGCCGGAGCAACAATGTCTTCAGTACCAGGTTTGCAAAATTGTCTTATTTCTCGGTACAAGTACCTTTTACGTTCATCGGTCAGTCCTTCAGGCTCAACTGTTGGAGGAAGAGCCGCAAAGGGTGGGACCACGGTTGGATTCTTTAACAGCATGAATGATTGATGGGGGAAACTAACACCCTCTTTGCATGAAACCATTCCTGGATTTTCCTTGGAAAATGTAAAATGATGAAATTTCTTAATGTTGGTTATCTTCTTGAAGAATTGTCCAAGGAATGACACCCAATCGTAAACGGGCACAATCGTTTTTCCATCATGTGTGCCAACAATTTGGGCTTTATTCAAGCCGACGCTACTGGAGGTATCGACGAGTCTAGCGAATTCGTAAAGTGACGAGACGTGGGAGACTTTGAAGGACTTTTTTATCAGACCAAAGCATCGATCTGGGGCAAAGTTGGTATGGCCTGCAATTAAGAACGAGTAAGTGATGGACTGATGGAGTTGCATCAGAGTTCTCCAAGCGAAATACCACAAGAAATAGTTGTTCTTATTTTGTCCAGCGCAGTTATCGGCGTGGAAGTGCGCATTTGTTTCTCCCAGACCGTAATGTTCCAAATAATAATGAACATAACTGATTGTGGCGTTGGCGCCCTTTCCAGTGGAAGCTGCCTCGTCTATCAAAAAGTTCACTTGCTGCAATATTCCCTCGTACATCACCCCGAAAATGCCACATTTTCTTGGGGTTTTAAAATAAATGGGTCCAGGCTGCATGGGATTACTGGGTATATGAACTTGTTGTGCGTAATCAAAAGAATAATGTACGGAAGCAGCTAACGAGGAAGCGGTACGGTTTTTGCGGTTTTGAAGAGCATCAGGACCGAGTGTTTCAAGTGTTTCCTTTGCTTTGGTGCAACTAAACTTGTAAAATTCCCTCTCTGCTTTTGCGTTGTCCAGGTGCTCCTGCTGGGCCGCGATGCATTCTGACTTTGCATCTCCGAAAGGTTTGCAGTGTGTTGAAGTGTTGTGGTGTTTTGTTGGCATGTCATACATAAATCTGTCATTGGCCCTGTACAACAACGTCAGGGTAAAACTCGTTCCATAACTGTCTGAACTTTTTGTAGCTGACCGCCTGTTTGTTTGAATTTTTGCATGCAGAGTTGTAAACCCACCAGCCACTTATTTTCGACTCCGATGTAGACAGGATTCTTACATCATCGCTTTTAAATCCTGGTACACGCCCGGTAGGATAATGGCATTTTCCTCTACGTAGTTTTCAATAAAAGCACGCACGTCTTCAATTGTTGAATACGGTGTCGCATTGTCAGGCACTCTGTTTGAGTTTCCATGTGTTCTTTGGCGAATGCCATGCTGTTCATAGTGGTCTTTTAGGCGACGAAATCGGTTGTATCCTACCCCGTAAAGATGCAAAAACATGTCCTTGCATATTAGCCTCCCTTGAAAATGAAAACTGCAGCGAGGGCTCCTGTTTCTTTTTTCTCCAACATAGTCGATGTGTGTGAATGCTTGAATGTTGGCCAAGATGACTAAGTCAAGTTCTCCGCTTGTCAGCTCAAGGCAGTTGTTTAGGTTCACAAGAACTGTCTCTTTGGAAAACTGTTCCGAACATGGACCTCCCTTACAGCCCAGTTGACATCCGCACCCATCTTGTAAGAACTTTGCTGTTTTTTCAAAAATGTCCTTGCTGCTGTTTTCTTCCGAAGTAAGCTCCGCCATCGTGTTAGATTGAAATGAAAGCATTTGATTATTCTTTTCGCTTCGGTTGTCATAGCTACGAACAGAGAATGCAAGACAATGCCAATGTGCCACACTCTGGTGTCTTTGTTTTGAACTGAGAATACAGAGAACTGATGGCTCAATTATTAACTGGCTAATAATTTCACGACGCCGACGGCTCTTCAATTGCGTGCAATAAGAATTACAGCCAAGAAATACCTTTGCGCTTTTTCACAATCTGTGCGCTCAAAAGAAGGGAATTTTGCTTGTTCATTCATCTTAATGCGCGTCGTAGAACGGGGTAGATGAGTCATGACGTTTTACAAAGGTGTCGTGACCGACATGCAAATAAAGCACGCGCCATTCTGTGAAAGTTTTATACGAAAAAGCTGACAAATTCACTCGCGGTAACTGCAACCGGCACATTGTGGAAATCGTTTCCACAAATTGTGCCTTCAACACCCGGGCGTCAACAGAATAGTTTTTTGCTGGTTAAACCATCTTTATTCGTCTTGTAGAACCGGACATATGACTTTCTGCAAACTTGCTGTGTCATGCCGCAGACGCCTTGTGAATAAAATTTATATTGTTTACTATTAATAAAGGTCACTGATGCTCACAATAATTTATATAACCGAGAAGTTCTCGGTATATCGTGGAAATCTTTATCGTTTCGGTGAAAATCCCTATTAGAGAATCTTGAAACTTCTTTTCGTGCCTTGAGCACGAAAATGCAGATGCTACGATTGTCAGCATAAATTGGTAATTAATACGTTGTGTTTGCCGCTACGATTCGGCTACTTGTTTCCTCTGACAACTAGCTTGGTTATTTGAATGATTGGTTGAGAGTTGTGAGCGCGTAATTTACTTTAAGGGGAAAACTAACCGTTTAACAAACGTTTTGCTTAAAACGTTGAACGGATGCTAGATTCTCTTAAACGGATAAGAAACGTTTTGTCCAAAACGTTAAACGGATAAGAAACGTTTTGTTCAAAACGTTAAACGGATGTTTTTTTTTTAAACGGTTAAGAGAAGCATTAAAACGTTTTACCAAAATCGTTAAACGCATGCGAGATTTTAGTAAATGGATAAGAAAAGCGTTTAAACGCTTGTGCGATCCGTTTAAACGGACGTTAAACGGACATAAACGGATTTTTCCGTTAAACGGTAAAGCGTTAGTGTCCGTTTTCGCTTTCCAGGTCACACATGTGTTAAAGGAAACAAAAAAAAATGCGGTGAACTCAAATAACTTAAACCCTCTCAGTTGTTGAGATACAAAGGGAATTATGATACCCGAAAAGGGCCCTCAAAATTTCGGGACTTTTGAAAACAGGATGCGTTCTTCTGCAGTTGAATATTAACCAAGGTTTGAGTTTTGTAATTAAATGCAAAATAGGAAAACAACTCCGACTGAAAGGTAAAAACTAAGCATCTTGTGTGACGTTTGTGATAGGTAAACAAATCTGCTAATAATCAGGAAGTTTGAACAACTGGGCCCTGTTCTTCAAGTGCCATGCTTTGTATGTCATATGAAAATCACAAGATGACAAAACGTGAGTAGCTCGAAATGAAAACAAGATGAAAAAGCAAAACCTATACATCATGAAGGAAATCCGTTTAATCGGCTTAATTTCCCTCCGAGGCACCAAATTCAGTTGTTATAGATATCACTAAACTATTGGTAGCAATTTTGAATTCGCTAACTCGGCTGAATTATAAATAGCAACAGTAGAATACACCGCCACATCGAGCCCATTAATACCGACCTTAAGCAACCCTGGACGGCGATCCCGAGGAGGTCAACCGGAAGTGAAAATGAGCTTGTTGACAGCTATTTGCATAACACTCTTGCCGTCCACCTAACGTCGCGGTGTTCATTACCACAAGTTTGGTGGTGTCTCGAGAACGTGAGTTTCTTTTTCAATTTTACCTTTGAAATCAGTGTTTGTTCCCAGCCAAATCTGAATTATGTTCAAAACTAGCGATATCAGATCGCATGGGTGAAAGCTATTGATTTTTTTTTCTTTTCAACAGTGCAAAAACGCAAATTTGCAGCGAGTATGGCGAAAGCTGGAGGCGAAGTTCCCGCCATTGGTAAAAATGGGTAAATGTATCTTTTCTTCTCATTGCATTTACCTCTACTTTACCCGACATGTACCCAATTGTCAAGAAAAAAGCTAGTGGGATTATTTAGGTAACCTCGTACATGAAAAGCTCAATTTATTTGTGAGATATTTTATCTCGCTAACATCATTTAATTTCAACATAGGTCAAATATCATGGAGTGGAGTGAAAAGCACGATGTTATTTTGTGCCGAGAAATGCTAGTTAGCGAGCCCTATAAATACAAAGCTCGAACATTGGAGAGAGGAAAGGTATGGGACGAAATAGCCGATAGACTCAACAACATCAAGGATCCAAAGTTCAAAGTCTCAAAGCGATCGATTCGGGAGCATTTCCAGCTTCTGCTTTCAAAGTTCAAAACAAAAATGAAAACGGAGCAGCGGGCGTCTGGCATTGAAGTCGAAGATACAGAAGTTGATAAGGCAATGGAAGAAATTTATGAGAAATGGGAGTCTTCAGAAGAGGAACAGCTGAAAGGAAAGGAGAACACGAAGAAAAAAGCTGAAATAGATAAAGCTAGTGCGGAAGAAGTAAGGCTCAGAGCGACAGAAAAATTAAGCGAAACGAAAAAGAGAAAGAACGCCGAAGAGGACTGTGCTGTCAAACCCAAGAAAACACGAAGAAGCGTAGGAGAAACTGTGGAATTCCTAAGAGAAAAATCAGAGAGGGATTACCAGTTTCGCCAAGAAGAGTTGCGAATAAAACAGAAAGAACAAGAAAATCTGCAAAACATCCAACAACAACAGCTGGAAATGTTGAGGATGATGCAACAGCAAAATAATGCTATGATGCTTCTTATGTCTAAATTTGTAAACAAATAGACATTCCGTGCGTTTAGGTACAGCTCGTTATACTCAATAGTTTTATGTGGACTGTTCAGTTAAGGTTGAAGTTGCGAACAATGATCCTTCTATTTTGATGTGACCACACGTAAGAACTTTAATTTGAAGCTTTGAAGATTTGACACAATCATGTCTACAATATTTACACAGTTTTTCAAATAAAATAATCTGCTAGTGTTGGAGGATCAAGATGAAAGAACTCGGATGTAGTGTTGCCGTAAAGACATGTAAGTGCATTTCTCAGTATGGCACAAACTATGTACATTTTTCCAACGCTGCTGAGGCCAATTTTAAGGTTTTTCTTGAAATCAACAAACTTGAAATAGTTCACTATGTCCCCAAACAGCCACTCCACGGCAACTCTCACTTCACTCATGGAAGTGTTGAATGCCTGCATGTTAGCCGTCAAGATAGCATTTCTGTATGGGGCTTGAAGTTGCACTCTTAGAGGGTATGCTGGATCCCCGTAGATGCACATGGGTTCACCCAGGGGAGATATAGCATGTAGCTGCAACTCATGAAACAACCCGGAGTCTGCGAGCATCCCAGCATCATGCTTTCGGCCCTCTGAAAAAAAAAAAGGTTGACAACAAAATTGTCTCTAAAAAAAGAAACTAGTAACTTTCCCAACAATTCACACTTCTCAATGTGCGTTATCGTCGAAAATCAAACCTTGGCTCACAGAATAGCTCCTCAATGAGAAGCTTCTGCGTAAAATGCAGCTCTTCTTTGATGATAAATCGGATTAAAATAAGACACTCACCTACGGGTCCATACATGTTGGCAATCAGACCGTTTGGAAGAGCCACAGACTGAAACTTTAAGGCATGCACACGTTTATGCCCATTGTATACAACACGCTGATTTTCTCCTGGTCGGCAAATTGGCCTCACAGTGCCATCTATGAAGCCAAAGCAATTATCAAGGGCCGCTCCCTTTACGTGGATTGCATTTGCGTATTCTTGAAGTTGTGCTGGCGATAAAATAGTGGGATTCCATTGCATGATTCGGTGGCTGTGATTGATGTAAATGTAATCTATCACCTCGTTTGTCACCATGCTTAGCACCGGTGTGGGTCTTCCAAAGCGCGCTATCATGTCCGAATATCGACAAGGGTAGGCAAGTCTCCTCAGAAGCATGCAAAGGCCTTCCATACCATCGCAGGTGGAACGCTGCCGGCATTTGAACACATTTGGAATCTGAAGGGCTTCAGCTAAAGCATGCAGGTCATGTTTATTTACTCTGAACTCTGCAACACACTCTGAATTCTCCATTTCATCCAAGTCAAATGTATGTTCCTCGTACGGCAAATCAAGGTTTTTGGAACGGTTTAGATCATACAGAAGTAAATACTCGTCTTCTGAAATCAAATCATCGCACAGCACCGCCGTCAACATGTTTCTCGCATCCCTAAAAGAAGCCATAGTGAAGCGAAACCTGACCGACGCGAACTCTGCTTGCTTAAGTTTAATATTCGCGCCAAAGGACGGCGTTGTAGCCCCATTCCCCCTCGCCATGGTTTGCCGTCCTGGCGGTCGCCCTCCAGTGTTGCTTAAGGTCCCTAATGTTAAGGGCTGGCTACGTGGTACGTGGAAAAAATAAAGTCAAGATGGCAAAGTACCTCAAGAAGCTGTACGCGGTACACGGTAAGAATTATATACAAGCCTAATCACTGAAACGAGCGCTTAGGCTCAATCAATAAACGAGTGCTGTATTCGTC
>BLFK01001048.1:1243431-1257370 GCA_014634185.1 Astreopora myriophthalma | reverse complement strand
GGATCCAGCGCCTGTACTCTTCATTCTGCTTTGTAGCACTTGGAAATGCAAAGAAGTTGCATGTCTTCCCTTCGGACGTATGGTTGCACGTTGGGGCAAAACAATAGACCATTTTGATCACTTCTTCGAAGAAAGAGGTCACTAAAACAACTTCTGATCTATTGTTCGCTTAATCTTCTATTGAAAGAACCTTCTGTGCGATAACAAGGGATAATTACAGGTCTTGACCTTTCGAACAACGAAACGCGTGACACACGCTCTGCAACTTTCGGGATTTGTTTGGAACTGAGTTTTTTAGCGCCATGGCAACGTGACGTCACACTTTAGGACTCTATGTGCCTTCTCCCTCCCCAATGTTGAGCCACGCGTGTTTTGAAGCACTGAGACCACTGTGATACCCAAATCAACATTGGGGAAAGGGAAACAGACACAAGTGTTTCAAGATTTTCGACGAGTATTGTAGCAAAGGTAACCCACACAAAACATGGAATCTCATCAATGAGTTAAGCTCACGAAATGCTAGTAAGTCGTCCAACATCTTGGAAATCCAAGTTGACAATAGAACGATAAGAACTTCTGATGACATGGTGGAAGCTTTTAATGAACACTTCACAAATATTGTGCAAGTACTAGCCCAATTTTACGTAAATTTTACGTAAATTGTCAAACTTTGGTGCTGACCAGGACGGTTGGGGAAGCAGGATGTTAGGCATAAACAAAAGAAAATTTGTAATCGATTTCCGATCTTCTCAAGTTCGGCAGGCACATCCATGCATTCATTATGTGGTCGTTAACATTCATGCATTCATACTCTTATTCGGCTACCAATGAAAGACGTTCAGTGTGTCGCGTGATATTTCGGTGTTCGGTACATATCTTCTGCAAATCCGCACATTTGGTTGATCACGAATGAAATCGTACAACTGAAAAATATATTACACTGTATCTGCAAGCACTCTTAGCTTATAGGCTTGACATAGTATAGCTTATCAGCTCCTTGACATAGTATCTTACTTCCTCCACGAACTTACCACAGGATGCCTTTGATTTAATGTATATTAACGATCTCCCTAACTGCCTGGGGGTTGCTGTGCCGAGAATGTTTCCTGATGACACCAATATTTTGGTCTCCAGCAGCTTAAATTAAAATAACACTGCATTAGACATCTTAGATATATTTTGGTAATTTGTATCACATGTAATATGTTATCAGCAAAGGATTTTTACTCTAACGTACATGACTACTGACAGACGTTACAGGGAGAAGGCGAAAGTGAAATAAACTAACCAGTTAAATAGGTATCATGAAGAATTCAACTTCTGTGCATAAAATGGCAGATCGTAAAAACACATTGTTACAAGACAGATTTTGTAGACACAGCCTTAGCGTTTTCACTTCTTCATTCTGGCATGGAACTTCAACACTCTGCCGTTGCCAGCAGCCAACTCTCTCTCGCTCTCCTAAAAACCGGCGTTTATATATATGCTCTTTCTGAGATATGATTGGTCAACTAACCATACATTTCCTCGAAGAATAAAGGACAATGAGATGACAGCATGGGTGTCGGATTATGTGCCCTGGGCGTGGCACCTAGCTAAAATCGAGTTAAACAATCAAACAAACAAACTCGTAGCAATGGAAACCGAAGTTTCCGCGGTCCTTTACACTAACCTGCGCGGCTAACCACGGGAAAACTAACTCCACAGATAATTATGTTAAGATAACTAACATGGTCGGTACTACAGCTTTATAAGAAAGAGCCACTAACACGGTCCTCGTGTTTCCAACAACATTCGCGGAAATTCGGCTTTCGTCTAATGCATTATATCGTGCGAACGTTATTTAAATTAACTGCGAAAGATGAGGTTGTTTGCGACACTTATTTCAATTTCACGTTTCAATTTCACGTTTCAATTTCCTTTCTAAGTTCTTAAGCACCGTGCATTAAAATAATTTGCAGACAATAAAACAATCATGAAAATATACTTTTTAAAATATTATAAAATATGCTTCAACAACATTAAGTATTTTTCATGTAACAAATGTAATTGATGCGTCCAAAGAATTGTGTTGGCAAAGGTTGGGTGCAAGAAATCATCTTCGCGAGTGAATAAAACTAGCCTCAAGAAATCTCCAGCTGTCAAGTGTTGCCCAAACGCATGCAGTAGCAATTCTGTGACAGCCGCCGTTGTAGCGTTGTTTGAAAAAATTATTTCTTTGACTCGCCCAGATCTCTCCAGCGCCCCTATATTACGCACAGAGGGAACTCTCAGAGGATCGACACAATGCAACAGGATAAACTTTCTAGGGATGTTTCTTGATCTGGAATTTGCTGCTGCCGTAATAAAAAAATATCGGTAAGGATCACTCACAAGAATTGCAGAATGGTGGGCACACTCGCTGGGAATGATTAGTTATCAAACTGGCCCAGTTTATCATAGATGATGCTTCCAAAGGAAGGTGTGCTTTGTTAAGTAACTTGAGTACGTTGATACCATAGAAAAGGGATATATTATAAATTGTCGTCCTTTTTTGGTTGATGTAGTCAAAGCTGGGTGTTGAAAAGAATAGCGCTAATTTATGCCACTGAGCCCAGAGCAAATACTTCGCACTTAAGTTTAGCGTTTGTGGGGTTATTCGATAATGACTATCTTCATAAAGTGTTAGTTCGCACCCCTTCACTAGGACCCTCCGCTGGGAAAAACCTGTCTATGCTAATTCGATGATATAAATCCTGCAATTTTGAAAAGGACCAGTTTTTAGTTGGAATCCTTCGTTCGTTTGTCATAGAGTATATCGTCGAAACACTGGTAGTGAAATTGTTAATAGGCACGGAGGACCATAAGATATGAAAAAAAAGTTTCAGGATGTTTTAATAATTTAAAAAATGATTTTAATATCCAAGTACGCACCCGATGATGTCATTGCGTTGGCATTATCATGCTAAATGTCTCGAATGCTGTACGAGATATGTAATTAAGGGCGTTGGCCATCATACTGTCTGTTTTGGGCTTAGCTCTTGACTGTTGCAAGCTATTTTCTGGCTTTTACTTGGGATGCTTGGGATGCCTGGGATGCCTGGGATGCCTGGGATGCCTGGGATGCCTGAGGTGCAATTATACGATCCCGAGCAATTTGGTATTGAACTAGGAGGAAAAATTAATTTGCATTTTTCGAATTTAGAGCAATCCAACCGAAAGAAAAGTAGTGTTCGGAAGATTTTAAGTGACAGTGGAAAAATAAGTAGTAACTCTAAAAGGATAATTTATATGATGGTCGAAAGTGTAGCTCGTTGGATCCCTCAACTTCTATTTTTCTGGACAATTCTTTGGAGTTCCCGGTGCTCTGTGAAGGACAACTGACCAATAATGAGTGTTTCAATGTTTTAAATAATTCAATTTGCAAAAAATGAAACCCCAGGTAATGATGGCTTGACCAGCCTTTCGGTTAGATAGTCTACATTATTCCGTTCAGTTTGGCGAACTTTCAAACTCTCAAAGCAAGCTACAATAGCCCTCATAGAAAAAAAGGGAAAAGACAAAAGATCAGTAAAAAAATTGGCATCCCATTTCTCTGCTAAATGCAGATCCAAAGATTGCCTCCAAAACGTTGGCAAACCGTTTAGAAAAGATCTTGCCTCATATCATTCATTTTATTCAAAATCCCTTTGTTAACGGAAGATTTTTTTTTATGCTGTTAGAACTATCGATGATTTATTAGAATATACCAAACAGAAATGGGTATGAGGAGTTTACTGCAGTTGCCATTGACTTTGAAAAAGCTTTTGACACATTAAACTTTCATTTTGTTATTAGGACTTTACATAACTTGAATTTCGGCCCTTCGTTTTTTCAGTGGATAGAAGTGTTGTATCGTAACACATCAAGTTGTGTAATGAATAATGGCTTCATGACAGGTCCATTCTCTATTAGTAGAGGAGTCAGGCAAGGTCACCCGCTCTCACCTAACCTGCTTATAATTACCCTGGAGACTATAGCCATCAATATTAGAATCAAAAACTCCACCAAGAGTATTCAAATTGGAGACGAAATAAACTAAATAAATTGAAATTGTTACAATTTTTTTGCAATCCCAAAGCTTTTATTCCAAGCAATAGTGACTCTGATACTGAAGGACCTTGTTAAGGAAGCTATTTCAATCATGTAAAACTTCATTTGGAATGGGAAAGATAAAGTGAAGTTTAGAGGCACGGAATGTACAGTATCGTTATTAGCTGTGTGTATTGTCTTATAGTTGTAACACCATTTAATTCATTCCCTTATCTGTCACCTCTTAGGTTTCTTGTTCATTAGCGTTCTCGTTCATTAGCGTTCTCGTTCATTAGCGTTCTCGTTCATTAGCGTTCTCGTTCATTAGCGTTCTCGTTCATTAGCGTTCTCGTTCATTAGCGTTCTTTGTCATAGTAGGTCGTTTTCGTACTTGTTAGTTTTTTAATTTTTGCATGTTATATATTGGTAACTTGTTAATATTAGTTTGTTCAGTGGTAGTTTTGGGTCTAGTCTAGTTTTAGGTCTTGGTCCCCGTCCCCGTCCCCGTCCCCGTCCCCTGTTTATTAAAATTGCGTATCGTAAAGGGACATGTTATTTGTGTTTGCGACGACATGAAGCGCTCTGTGCTTATCTCAGATATTGAAAATGTTAGATATGGAAACAATAATTAGTGCAAAACGTGTCATTTGCTTAAAGTTATTGTTAGGTATCTATGCCCAAATACATGGAAACAAATCTTTGACAGTTATTCTCCACCATCCGTGGGATATTTCTTCTTCATTCTAATTTTGACTCTTGCAAATTAAAAATACAGTTGCCGAAATACTATAGCAAATGTCTTGAAGAGTGGTCCTCTCCTTTCCAGAGTCATGGAAAAGAGTCATCTCCACCGACACCAAAATAATGGACCCTATTCCCTGCTCACCAACTCTAAAACTTAATAGTAGTGTTATTGCTTTTAGTGATGCCACCCCCGGCGAAAAAGATCTATGTCTCTTTGATCTAAAACACAAACTCCTCCGACGGCCCAACAAGAATTTTCGGTAAAGTACCGAGAAGTAGGTATAAACTGGGAAAATGTTTACTCCCTTCCATTTCGTACTACACATGATACAAAAGTTAAAGAGTTTCAATATAAAATCCGCAATAACATACTCTTCGCTAATAGGCTGTGTCGTTTTTGTTTAACTCGGCACTGTCCAAATTGTACTTTTTGTTAAGGTGAACCAGAATCAGTTGAACACTTGCTTTTCCTTTGCAAAGTTTCATTTGACTTCTGGGAAACAGGTCTTGTCCTGGCTTAAATCAACCATATTTTACCATACATCTAGTAAATATCGTGACTGACGTTCTGGAAGGGTACTCAAAGGAATGGCCGGCAGACGAGAGAGACCAAGTTTATCAGTGACTGAATTTGAGCTGCTTAAATATGGCAGAAATGGAAGTATAATTGCTTAAAAACTGTGTTCAGTCACCTCAAGTCAAAATATACAAAGGGGTGAGGTTTTGGGAGCTTTTTGATCGTGTGACGTTTAGTATTAAGCAAACTGAATGGCTCTTGTTTATAGAGATGAGCTAAAAGGAAAAACAAAACCCTGAAAACAGAAAATATTTGCTCAGAATGAAAAAAGAATTTGCTTGCCGAGGAAAAAGTTGCTTGGAAATCGAAAAGTTGTTGGAAATCGAAATTTGTCATTCAAAACCTAAATTAAATCTTTAATTAAAACCCTGCAACAAAGGCGACTATTATGGTGCGACATGTCATGCCCCAAACTGGCTTGCCATCAAGATGCCGTCGACCGGGTAGGTAACACATACGATGGAATGGTGCGGTCACCAAAGACCTGCAGGAGATCGTATGCTATGAAAAAGCAAAGATGGCAATGGAGGACAAAAAGCGATGGCATTCCTTCATGTTGGCACCATAAGAGCCTTTACCTACGACAGCCGTAAAGAAGGAGAACAAGAAGATAAGATATGCTAGTGCAACATCTTGTACAGGTTAATGTCAAAATAGTAACTCAGCGTAACAGGTAAGAGTCGCAGATCGACTATTGCATCCAATGAAATTAGTGAAAGGTTTATTTCAATACAGTCGAACCCCCAGTTGCGACCACCTCTCGTAAGCTACCACCCCTCCTCAGCGACCACTTTTGCAAAATACCAAACGTTTCTGAGTAAAACATATATATTGGGAACCTCTAGTAAGCAACCGCGACCACTTTTAGGGCTAATAGTTTGAAGTTATACTCTTTTTTTCTGGAAACTCACTTTTTACATTAATAAAACATTTGAAAACGTAAGGAAAAAAGGCACATACACTGTACTCTATCAGTCTGAAAAGAGACGACCTTAAGTCAATACAATGATTCCTTATTCAGTCCAAGTCCAAGTCACTTATTTTAGCCTAGGTATCTATGTCTTGTTGTCTCCGTTAAAAAAAAAGGGATTTCTAGCCCATATCCGGCTCCTCTATCCTCCTCCTCTACTTTGCCGTTATTGATTCTTCTATGTGAGAAGTTTGGTTATACAAAAGAGGTAGTCTATCACAAGCAAAGCATGATACGCTGAATAAATGTTTCCGGTCTCAGGTTGAATCCGTTTTTACTTCAGATTTTAAAAGTGTGTTCACTTAACATCCGACTGGCAAAATTTTGAGCTTCGATCTTTATTCAAAGGCTGTTTATATTGAGTGTAAGTTTTGGATTTCACGGGCTGTCATTACTAATGTTCAAAACTGACCGATTGGATCTCAGAGGGTTTGATCTAGGGAAAAGTGGCGTTATTTACTCATTAGCTTAAAATTTCAGCGAGTAACGCAACTTATTTTATATGCAAAACACAAGTTTAAAAATCTGAAAGCCCGAAACTCCCATGCTGCATGTTAATTCAGCCGTGTACACATGCATTGCATTCTGAGGACACTTTCTATTTGTCAGAACTGACCGGCCAGACCGGACGTTTGGAATGACTAACTCTACAACGCCTTCAAATAAACACACTTCGACGATGAAATATACTCCTCCAGAACAAGGCGAGGGATTATCACGTAAGTGTTCCTTCAAATTGTTGCATTTTCTTTGCAAACTGACAGTTCTGGCTGTTCGGTTATGAGAAAAGGAAAGCGCCCTTAAACTATAGAGTCTTTGACGTCATTTTCTCCTCCACCCAGTTCTCTCAAGACTCTTAAGTTAGTAATTGCGGACCAATAAATAAGAACATTCCAGTTAAAATAAACAGGTATCTTTTCAAAATCACAACTTGAAAGTTGGGGTCATGTAGTGTTTAGTTAACATAGTTTTGAAATCCATTGGAAAAGAATAAACTTTAAAATTGGTGATCCTCCTTTTACCTAGATTTAATATGCACTCTACCTAGTTTAAAGCAGCTATCAAGCCCCCTGAACGGTTTTAGAACACCTATACCTTCCCTCAAGCTCTGCCTTACACCTCTCAACTCAGCTCCTTAATGTTTCTTATCATCTTATCGCTTTCTGTATTCATACACTTATCCATTCGGTCTCGACATTACGACATACTAAGGGAACAAAGAACTGTTCTTTGCACTTGCTGGTACTCAAATTCGGACCCTCCAGTCTTGAAGTCTTGAAGTCTTGATGACAAATATAAAATATTAAAGAAGAGAAGGGACAGAGAAGTTAGGTTCTCAGATGAGGAGGTGGAACATCGGCAGGTTACAATAGCGGAAGAGCAGGCTGCAATGTCAGCCAGGATGCTGTACAAGCTTGAAATACCCTACTTTCTCATTGCGTGAACCACGTGTGACAACCCTTTCTGGTGTTAAAAGTAGTAGTTATGTAACAGGATTTTGTGAAAATGATGGAAAATTACAAAACAGTTATTACTTAATTGTCGAGTTAAAAAAAAAGATTTTCAGCGTATCGCACGACTGGTTTTTTGAGAACTAGTATAGATTCCATGTTGTTTTGCGTCTGTTCAATAAAGGAATAAATTATAAATATTGACGTCATTTGTGCGTCTGTCCTCAATGTGTTTGATCATAATCATCAACAACTCGTTCACAAATAGCGTAATATTTAGTTTATTATATAAAGTACAAAAATATAACACAAGATGTAACAAAATCAATACTCTGTAAGAGCAAGTGTGTATAAACCACAAGGCGTGCATTTCTGAAATAGTTCTTCAGCGTCCACCAAGTGATGCAATTCTCTTGTAATTCTCTTTAACCTTATATAGCTACAATGGAATGCTCCTAGCGACTTTATTTGTACTTTAAATTTTGTGGAAGTGAAAGGAGCTATAGTCTCGACGTATAACAGTTTAGCATTCAATCGAACTATTGACTTGGCAATAAACTTTAACGGGAAGTAATTTTTGTGAGATGGAACTTATTACAATTGTGTCACGTTAAAAGACCAGCATTTTGGAAGAAGCTAATTCCCTTTTTGCAAATGGCTTTACAGGATCTGTGTTCAACAAAATTGGGGGTTGCATTATTAGAGGTCCTTGAAACATTTGGGAATGAATGCGCTTTACCGCTGAGAAAATGTAATCTAATTAAGCAGGATGTAGCTAATCGATATTTTCAATACTCGATAGAAATGAAACGTAATCGATCGTAATTGATACTAATTAATCGAGTGCTATCGGAATTCAATAGAAATTGATCAGTCGTGTCCTTGTGATTATCGATTTTGATCGATTTCTGTGATTAGCTGTCGATGTTATCGATTTGTTCGACAATGATCGAAAAGAAACTGGACGAAGATTCTCTTTCATAAAGATCCCAGGTTTAAAGGGGAACTCCGGGGTAAAAATGAACCTTTTTTGGTTGGTAGGCCAACATTCCGTGTTTCCAATTTTAATTATGGTTTCTTCTGATCGTTCACTACAGCTTAGATATTTTACCTGGAAGTCGCTCAGAAATTCAAATAGATTTCCGCCATCTTGGAGAAATACGAGCCCTTTTACACTGGTCAGCAGTCAGTTGTGACGTAACAACGTCAATAGATTTTTCGCGGGATTTACGAAGCCACCACCACGCATCGATATCTTGTTGACTTCTTTTCGGATTTAACACCGTCTTTCCAGCTTTTTGTTTTTAGCGTTTACTTCTTCGATTGTACATGGTTTAAAAATGGTGGGCTGTGTTGTTCCTGGATGCAACAATCATTCACAGAAGACCAAGAAGAGAGGAGACAAGGTGAGCTACCACCAGTTTCCTCTGGAGGATCCACAACGAACGAAGGCATGGCTGGCGAGGATACGGCGTTCAAATATGCCTCCACTGGAATATTCCCACGTTTGCAGTGAGCATTTCTTACCAGAATGTTTTGAGATTGATCTCCGCTCACAATTAACAGGGCAAAAACGAAAGCGGCATTTGAAGGATGATGCTATACCGTCTGTGTTTAAGTATGCACATGATTCCGGGGCAAAACAGCCGCGGTTATCATCCGAAAAACGCCTTGAACGTCAAAGACATCACCAAGTTAGTACTTGATTTCATGCTTGCAATTTACACGTATTTACACAAGCCTGGAAATAACGGGCATTCTGTAGTTACTCGGCTGTCCGTCATATTCCGATGTTATAGGTTTCAGTCGGTTTTAATACACATAACTGCACCGCGCTCATCGATTTAGCGAGAATGAAAACAAATAAGCTTAATATCGCTTCAGTTTTTCCAACAGTGCGACACTTTTTATGATTTGCGGCGATTTTATAAATCGGACTTTCAAATCGTTGAATGTATGCTGTAAATTGGACCACAGCTCAAGAAGTGAATGAATGAAGTTGTAACCAAACACTTCAGTGTAACATATTTGTTCTTGCCCTTCCACCACCTTTCGAGCAACGCCATACATGTAACTTTTGACATATTCTGTTTTTGAAAGGAAAAAGGAAATGTTTTTATTCGATGAATTTGAATTTTTTTTACTCAATTTGCTTCTTTCCATGTACACAATGTACTGTATTAAGAAATGAGCTACATGTCTAAATAAAGGTTTTCTGGTTTGTTTGTTGCTATATATCCGTGCTTGTGGTTTCATTTTTCATCTAACCAACAGTCACACAACAGAACTAGAAAGATGGTTGTGTTATTGAGCTCATGGGCTTTAATTTTAAAGTCACTGGTGTGAAGAACACTTTATTTAGAATTCGGATATCTCTGTAACACGTATAAAAGATGGAAGAAAAGAAACATAATGATGGTATCTGTGAATTTTAAATTATTTTCTACCAGGCTATTGAAGAACTATTGTCTGCTGAAAAGGATGATAACACAATATCAGAGGAGCTAACAGTGCAAAAATGTGAACTAGCTGATGATTCTTCCAAACCCTACTACCCTGAAGGCCCAAGGCAGCATGATGTGGGAATTCAATGCTGTTTTGAACCTGTTACTATGAAAAGTACTGCAGTTCAAACTTCGTTATTCTCAGAAACATCCAACACTCTTCCCTGTGATAATAAAAACACAGAAGCCTCCCTGCCTTTTCATGCTGAGTCACCTACTTCAACACAAGCAGAGTGGAAAGTTTCTCATGACCATAATTATTTCACACATGCACCCCACAATTTAATATTTCCCACCTATGATGCTGACAGTTGCAGTGACATTCCCTTACCCCCACAGCATGAGGTAGAAGGTATCCCAACTGAGGTTGGAACTGTTGCTAATGGCCATGAGACTGACATGGATGATGGTGATGATGATAATGATGACGACAAAGATGATGAAACCCTAGACCCCCATTGGCAACCATCTGATGATGAGAAACTTAATATTGATGATGACATAATATCTGAAAATGAATTGGAAAGTCACTCTCCTGAGTACGAAAAAAAATTTTTGGTCTTTAATTCATGTCTTGATGAGCTGTTGAAAAGGTGTCCACAATGTGGAGATGTTGTCATCCAACAAACAAGAAAAACAGTGGGAAGCATGTTGTCAGTTGAGTTGACGTGCCACAGAGGGCACAAAAAAACATGGGAATCTCAGCCAGTTGTTAAAAAGAAACCTCTGGGGAATTTATTAATGGCAGCAGCAATTTTGTTCACAGGAAACACCTTCTCAAGTATCAGTCACCTTGCCTCATGTCTCAACCTCCAGTTTTTCAGTGAAAGTGTCTTTTATGACACACAAGCCAAATATTTGTTTCCAGTTATTAACGAGGCATGGGAAGCTGAATGTACTAATCAAATTGATCAACTCACCTCTCAGGAGGTAATAAATCTGAATGGAGATGGACGATGCGATAGCCCAGGACATTCAGCTAAATATGGTACGTACACCTTGATGGATGAGGACACTGGCAATGTGGTAGCTTTTAATGTAGTCCAGGTATCAGAGGTTTCATCATCTAATGCTATGGAGAAAGAGGGCTTTTCCCGATGTATGGAACTGTTGGAGGGTAATGGGGTCAAGATAAGCAGGGTTGCAACAGACCGCCATGTGTCCATCAGCAGTTGCATGTCCAAGGACTATCCAGACATCAATCATCAGTATGACGTCTGGCATCTTTCAAAGTGGGTGGTTAAAAAGCTCACAAACAAAGCCAAACAAAAGGGTTGTGAGGAACTGTTGCCATGGATACAGTCTATCTCCAACCACCTATGGTGGTCTTCTGCAACCTGCAATGGTAGTGTTCAGCTGCTACGTGAGAAGTGGAAGTCAGTGCTAGATCATGTTGCAAACAAGCACAAGTGGTCAGGGAACACCCTCTTTCACAAATGCTGTCACAGGCGCATCTCCCCCTCTGAAGCTAAGAAAGTGTGTTGGCTCAAGCCAGGTACCCAAGCTCACTTGGCTTTAGAAGAAGTTGTCCTAAATCCCAAACTGCTTAAGGATCTAGCAAAACTGACTGACTTCTGTCATACTGGAAAGATTGAGGTCTACCACTCTATGATGCTTAAGTACTGTTCAAAACGAGAGCACTTTTCATACAAGGGGATGGTTGCCAGGACACAGCTTGCAGCCCTTGACAACAACGCCAACACCAAACGCAGTCAAGCTACAGTCAAGACGGGTGAACATGCAGGCACAGCGCGCTACAAGCTTTGCTTTCCAAAAGCAAATAAGCGGTGGGTGGTAAAACCAATCAATGAGAAGAAGTCATATGACTACTTGTCAGGTTTGCTTTCAGACGTCTTAAAGCGCCTAGAGCAAGGAAATGCAGTTGCCCTTCCTGCACCTGTTCATTTACCAAACAACATTGCCTCGGAACCTGCACCAACTAAGGCAGATACAATACAACAACACCGTTCAAGATTTAATAGATAAAACAACTCTTCATAAGTATACAACATACTTCTTTTCGACTTAACAATAGGCTAGTGATCTTATCAAAGTATAAGCTACTTGAGCATCAAACTGTAAACTAATGTACATAGAAGAAATTTAAGAATTTTTGCAAAAGTTGAATAATCTTGGAGGGCGATACCACCACACACAGTCATCTTGTTTATAACTTCTTGTGCTAACAAATTTCAGAACCTAGCGACTGAAAATTGTAAGATAGTATTTCCAAGTCAAAATAATGGCCAAGAACATTTCCTGTAGTGGTGAAGTGGGAAAAAGCATCAGGGTTAACTAGTGATGATCATGATAACATTTTTCAGGTAACACTGGAATAGAGTGACCTGACTATTAACTCTCAAGCCACATTAATAATGGCTAGTGATATCCTAGTTATCCTTCTATCAGTGACCTGTATTGAATATCAGGCCTAAGAGTGAGTATACTACATGCCTAATTACAATGCATATATCTATATCAAAATTAAACACAATTCAAACTTCCCACTCACTCAAAAACAGAAAACAGCTGCATTTCAAAATAACTAATACCTATACAGATTTCAGTGACAGTCTTTGTTTTTTATGGCACAATAAGGATATAACATATCACTCATCTGCATACCGGAAACCTTTAAAGACAAACTCTTCCTCCAGCCCGGGTGGAGGATAGAAGCTCCTGATACACATAACAGCACAGGATGGAAGCACTACCCTTATTTCTTTCCCCAAAATTCCCCAGCACCATCGTGCAAGCTGCCTGTAGGCTATGTGTCTGTAAAGTTTATCCTCTGGGCCTTCGTATGGCTCTTTGTATTGCTGCTTGTATTGATACCAAGCTGTCTGAAGGACCCACCTATTAATGCATACTGGATGAAAACCCGGGTGTTGGGTTATACAGCTAGGCTTCTCATCGCATTCACCGCAACTCACAGCCTCAACAAGCTTATTTTTTACAGCCTCTATCTCCTGACAACATACACATGACTCCACTCTTTCCATGATTTGACAATTGTCGCATAAACACCTGAATTTCAAAATGGAAATTTGAGTCTTGCCAAACCGAGAAAGCGTAAGGTTTTAAAACACTTATGTGTTCTTTTTATTGTCCCCGGTGATCAACAACAAACGCAAAAACTGACATTTGCAATCGGAAATGATAGTAATAAATTAAACATATGTATACATTCTCAAAGCAAAGCTGTAGCATTAAAGGAAGACAAGTGCAAACGGCAATGCTCAGATAAAGTGATTTCCCCATCCTATCTGTTGTCTAAATTTATTGAACGTCCATGCAATTATCAGTAAGCAAACTAACCAAATCAACACACAAATACGAACGTCTTGGTTGAAAATAGATCAGTTTATTTGCAAGTTAAAATTCTGCGTTTTCGGCTGTGCTGACAGTGTTAATAGAAAGAATATCTGATCACTACGTACCAGTTCGAATTTTGCATGCGAGGATTTCCCGTTTCATCGCCGCTCGACTCGTCGCTTGAAAGGCCTTCAGAAATATGGCTCTCGGCTTCATCGGAGTTTATTCTCGGCTCAAACTGGTATGGTTGGATAGTAAAACTTTCAGCCCCTTGGTCCTCGTCTAAGTTATCTGAGTCCGAACCAGATCTGGACATTATAACGGCGAA
>BLFK01001048.1:1235931-1238431 GCA_014634185.1 Astreopora myriophthalma | reverse complement strand
TCGTGGTATACTTGGACAAACGACAAAAAAAAAATATCAGTTTGGACAACCGTATAGCATCGAGAGCCGATGAAGCCATTCATTCAGCTACCGAGATTCTGCCATCGATCTTGTTCGTTCAGAACAGTGCACTTTATCACCCTGAGATGACGCTCTTAGTTCCTGTGTCCTAGTTTTGAATTGTTCCTCATAGACAAGTTATTTAGGTCAGAAATTGAGGTCATCGCTTGGTGGGATTGTAAGGGGCTACAATTGTCCAGAAAATGTTTATTCTAACTTATTCTGTAGCCAACTTAATCACACAGGCATACGGCAGGAAGAAGATTAAAATAGCATCCACGCACTCATTTGATTGTGATTTCACTTCCTCGCCTGTCTCGCATTATGTTACGGTAATGATTACCGGTAACCGATGAAAAACTCACTCAAAAATTCTCAAGACACTGATATCAGTCTTTTACAACGACCTCAATCTATTCTCACTTATAATTCTATGCGATGGACAGCTTGATTTGGAAGGGACCAAGAACAGCAACGACCTTTGTGACCTTCTTTGCGAAACAAAACAAAAACACGAAAACCAGGTAAAAACCTTGAGTAGACAAGCATTCTAATTGCACACTCACCATTGAATTCAAAACTTGTTTCCTTATTAAAGAAAAAGAGTCTTTGTTTTGCATCAGAGGCTTATTTAATTAATCGAGAGTTCAGTAACGTTCTTGTTTAGTTCAATGAACACTCGTTGATCTGTCAACAGGACAGCCGATCAATGGTATTGTTGTTTAATTGACGTCACGTAATAATCCACATTAGAATCTCTACTGGATGGCTATCTCAACAACAACACTTCGCCTTGCTTTCTTATATAGGTTGCGCTACGTGATGCTCTAGAACAATCTAAATGATTAACGTTCTATAAATAACATAACTCGTAACACCTACAAATAACTACTGTTCCTGAACATTCTGCAATCTAGAAAGTTCTTTCAATGTCACGCAATCATATCGTTACAAGTTGAGAAACTGAACATGCAAAATTTGTTGTGAGTTCGACCATAGTTAATTCGACTGATCGATTACTGAATTTCGATTAACCTGGATTTTTTTCTTTATTTTTTATTGAAAAGGAAAAACAAATTACTTCATTGAAAAGAAATAAAATAAATGAATAAATAAAAAAGTAAATAAATAAATAAGGAAGAGGGAAGGGGGCTCCAGTGCTTAAATTCATTTTAGCCTTGACTTGTTTAGCCATTGTTAGTGTCATTGTTTGTATATACATATATATTAACCTGGATTGAAAATCTGTTCGGATTCCCTTGGTTTCCTAACCGGGTTATTTTCGGGGCAACCCTAAAACCCGGAAACCGGAATCCGGAATAACACTGGAATTAGGCATGCAAACGTTTGTTTAGGCCTAATTAGGCCTAAAGACTTTTGTTTAGGCCTAAACAAAAGTTTTTAGACCTAATAATTAGTCCTAAACAAACGTTTTAGACCTGAAAATTAGGCCTAAACAAAAGTTCTTAGGCCTAATTCCAGTGTTATTCCGGATTCCGGATTCCGGTTTCCGGGTTTTAGGGTTGCCCTTATTTTCGTCAATTGAGCAGTCAGCCGAAATTGAGGACAAGAATAGAACTGTTAAAAGAAGGACCACAAGGAAATATCTAAAAATAATTTCAGTAGAACTTCATTTATTTCACTAGCAAACAATGGTGTATGTACAATAATATTACCTATGCATCATTTAATTCTATCATAGCTTTGGTTTGAATTTGATAGAAAGAAAACTCAATTTGTTACGTACATGTAGAATAGCACTGTTCAAGTTCGAAACAGTGATTAATTTATGGAACTGGTGCAACTAAAAATCTTCAGTTCCAGGCTTGCAAAAGTGTCTTATTTCACGATAATAATAATAATAATAATAAAGACTTTATTTTACGAGGGTAACACTAAATAGCACAGCTAATAAACTTGTGGCCCTCACTCAGAAATAATTCAATATAAAAACTAGTATAATACAATATGAAAATAGAAACTAATATAATATAATATAATTACAATATAAGTAAAGAAACTAATAAAATATATAAATATATACAATATAACTAGTAAGAATGAAAAAAAGGAAACTATACACAAAAATGACTTAAAAATTGTTGCTGCGAAAAAATATTAGTCCACATATTGTGCTTGAAGCACCTTATGCTGTCCGCCATCCGTATGCGTAGTGGTAACTCGTTCCAAATTTTGGTTCCGGTAACGAGAAAGGTGCGCCCACCTTCAGTTTCCCTGTTATATCTGGGGCACAGTACATTAAAGTTTGAATAGCACGTAGTTCTTGAATGTCTTGAGTTGTTGATCGAAATATGCTCATTTAAATAGCTAGGTAGTGCGCCATGGATTCGTTTGAACATTATCGACGCTTTGTCAATCTTACACTTCTCGTAAAAAGGAATCCATTTCAGTCTATTAAAGAGTTCTACGGATGGAGCCA
>BLFK01001048.1:1232855-1234986 GCA_014634185.1 Astreopora myriophthalma | reverse complement strand
CCGAGGAATCGGACACGAAAGACTCGTTTGAAAAGCAGGATGAAAAGCTTGAGTCGCATGACGAAAAATGAGCGGAAGTTTGTGTAGGTCCCGGGTTTGTAGCAACATCATTCGCCAACAGGAGGAGGTTTGTTATCAGTGCCATATTCACTAGTCGCACGCCCAAAGCTAACTTTCGGCTTATAGGAATCCCAATGGCGTCCGTCTTGCCGCTCTGTCGAAGTACTTGCTTGTCAAAGGGAGTCGAAGGAGTCGTTGAAACTGCCATAAACTCGCTGAAACCAACTCCTAAATGGTCTGTTTCCAATTTAAGTGAGTCTTGAAACATATAATTGAAAAACAGAGAAATGACAAGTAAAGTTGTGAGGAGCCGGCAGAGAGCCGCCAACCACGGCGCCAACCACGCCGCCAACCACGCCGCCAACCACGCCGCCATCTTCAATAATACGATATAAGTAGTTTCTGGGTTCGTCACTTAACCCTTCTGGGTTGATCTTGTGCGGAAGAACTGAAACTGGTGGGATCACAGCACCATCCTTCAGTAACACACACGCTTGTTCCGGAGATGTCAAATATTCTCTGCAGTAAACAACACCTGGTTTATCCTTGGAAAATCTGAAGTGGTGAAATTTTTTTATGTTTGCAATTTTTTCGCCTAAGTAAACACATAAGTAAGAATGCTGGACAAAGGGAAACTTCGGAAATTAAAGATTGTAAATTGATTTTGCGACTATTTTGTAAACAAATAGTAGACATTGCATAGCCTTCAAAATTGTTGTTGTTTTTTTCGTTTAGTGTAGTGTAAATAAAGTTGACCTGGCCTTGTATTATACTGTGTTTATCGGAGTGTGTTCTGCGCAATTCAGCTGCGGTGATCAAGCTATCCCTCCTGTTTATGCCATCTCGGTTCATCTTTCTTGGGTTTATTAGCAATTATTTCAGTGACTCTGCTTGTTGCTTGACACTGATTCGACTTTCTATTTGCAATGGAACTTCGTACAAAGACCTTTGAAGGCAGCATGCTATTTTAGATTTCTATGGGAATTATATTTTTCCTAGTTTGAGCTAGCAGGAATTTGGCGAATGGCCGCAACAAAGCCGATGCTGCCGGCAAGTTTTTATTGTGGGGCATTATCTTTCGATAGTTATGGGACACAAAGCTATGTTTTGAAACCAAAAGGTCCAAAATGTGTAATCTTCAAACCTCAAATTCCTTTAAGCCAGTTATGCACTTGACGATTTTATGTGGCGATCGGCATATAAGATATTTAGAATGCGAATCATTTCTGGCGTTTTTTGACCCTGACACGTCTCGGCTTCAGACAAGATCGTGTCATTTGCAATTCATTGCGTATGCAAATTTGTTTCGTGCAACTTCAAAACAAAACAACAAATTATAGACAAAGGAGAAGATGATGAATAATTTGCGATGGCTATTCGTGACAGTATAAAGAGTTAGTTGCGCCTGTTGTACGCGTGTATTGAAAAATTTCTTTTCAATGTACAATTATCCACCAGTGGTTTGATTCCAGGGTTTACGGTTTTTGTTAAGAAGCAATTGTTGCAGTAGCCGTTCAGGTTGAGATATTGGTAGTGAAACTGTCGTTTATAAATTGTGCTCATTTCAACAACCGTCAGGGAAGAGAATCAACGTAATGTCGCACGAAAACTGCAACAGTTTACCCAGAAATAGAATACACAAGCGAGAAAGCAAGCGCACAAATAAATTTTGAAGTAACCCAACAAAAGTTCATCAGATATGACAGTACTTTCTTCGTTCACAGAGTGTATCCCAGTTATTGTCTTCCAAGTTATTATGCTCCATGTTTACGCTCAAAGATATCTGTTAAACATTGTAAGACTGATAGTTCTTGCCGACTCAATCGTTTAACGGTTTAAGCTGTCTGTTTTTGGACTTTGGTCAACCGTTTAACGGTTTGAGTTATCCGTTTTTGAACTTTGGCCAACCGTTTAACGTTTCAAGCCAACCGTTTATGTTTTTGCTTGACTGTTTAATGCTTTAAGCTATCCGTTTTTGGACTTTGATCAACTGTTTAAATATTTTGCTATCCATTTAAACGGTTTTGGAAACCGTTTAAATGCTTGAGTTAATTGTTTAGTATCCGTTTAC
>BLFK01001048.1:1197855-1222855 GCA_014634185.1 Astreopora myriophthalma | reverse complement strand
AATGATGGCACAGAAAATCAACCGAAGAATGAAAGAGTACTGTAAGATCATGAAGGTGTCAAGGGTTAAGTACAAAAGATCATATAACTGCAAGAACTTAACACTGTACAATGTAGCTGCTCAAAGGAAAAAGAAGCCAAAGTTAAATTACAGATCCTGGAAAGTCCTGGAATTTCACTGTGGCATTTTCCAGGACTGGAGTGAAAGACCACAGCCAGGTTTTCTCTGCACCCCAAGCAAATGAATAAAGTATCACTTTATGTTTGTATGTGCCCCTGAGATTGAGAGAGTTCCCAGGAGCCATGCCATAGCTAGATCCCCTCCCCTCTTATGTGTGATGTATATGGGTGGTTGACTTAAAGATGATGTTAGTTACTGTTCCCATGCTATATGGAAAGCAGCTGAGCTCCATGAGTTCCCAAATCCTACCGCTTGGAGCCATTGCAATGTACGCACCACTTTGAGTGTGACAGTGGCTATACAGTTGCAAAACATGCTGGGCCATAGAAATAAATGCAACAGTTTTGTGGTCAATAGTAAAAACAGAAGTAGTCTGATTCATCATCGATGCCAGTTGAATGTGATGTGTTAAATTTGCCGTTGCCACTGGCTGTCTTATGATGTCAGCAGGACGCTCAGGTCCCACTGAAGCAATACTCAGAGAGCCCTGAACTTTTTGGGCTGCTTCCCTTACACCAAACATCACAGGATTTTCAGCAGAGTAGGAATCATAAAAGTTGTTTCTGATTTCCATACCCTGTAGCATATGAAAGACCCATGTTAAACTAAGGGGGTGATGAGGTCTTGGCAATTCTGTTGCAGCTAAGTGCAGTTTACATAATACAAAGGCAATAAATGTACAGGCATTGCTGCCAGTGTGACCATTGAGTGTGGATTGTGAGTAGGCTAGAGGAAAATGCCAAGTTGTGGCATTTCCAGTTTGTAATGGCAGAACATACAATGCAGGAGTAGAAAGGGGGTTTAGGTGTGGTGTTTGGGGGGAACGTCTCTGAGTGCTGGTTGTTGGTTGTAGCAGCTGACTGAGGTTTGCTTTTGTAGGGTGGTGAATATTTGAGTAGGTGCCAATAATGTCATTTACTTTCCTTTTCCATGCTTGTGAGTTGTAATATTCCTCAGCCTCTTCTCCTGTTGAAAGCTCCAAATCTCTAGCATTGTCATCATGGCTGGCCATAACCTCCTCAGTCTGATGTTCAATCTCATTCATGAAATAACAGTTTAATATTGTGATATTGTGACAAGTTTTAGAAATCTACTGCAGCAAGTTCCCTACTTGGAGACAAAGCAGAAATACATGTACTTATTGTCTGAACCAGCAGAGGTAGTCAGGTAAGCAAAAACTTTGGTAATTTTAAAATTTAATGCTAACATGCATTTGCTACAAACTGTGAACACAATAACCAACACAACCACCAACACAACCACCAACAACAATAGCCAGAACTACCCTGGATAATGCAGCAGCCTTCATCTGGAGTCGCAGAAGGAAATACTCTCTCAGGTAAACCAATAAGCAATCTTTAACAAGCACACTTCTATTATTCATTGGTGTTTCACCTTTATTCACACTTCATTCCAATTCGTAATGAGCACAGATCACAAAAAACCGTAGATACTCCTCCAGTATAATGAACAACTAGCCACGGACTACTAGCCCCCGATCTGAAGATATCTGTTGTAAACTAACTCGTTTTTCAATCTGTGAAACAAAACAAAGGACACGTCCGACGTTTATGTAAAACAATGGATCGACAAGTATGTCTCTTACTATTGCATGCATAGTTTGACAACCAGAATTTTTTTTTTCAGTTTCTTAAAGAAATAACCAATGCTGCTTGTGATAAGACCATTGAACAGCCCACCACTCGGACAATCCGGGAGAACATCCTCATCACCCAGGGTCCCGTGGTGTCGTATCGTTCATTCAAACATGGCAAAAGGTCAGCCCGTGCGATAGCTGAAACGAGTGCACAGTAGCACAGATGCAAGATGGCTTTGGACCAAATTATGTGCGAATTATGCGAACTGCACAATATTTTTAAGCGAAAAAATGTAATTGTTTTAATTTATTAACCTTATCAGCAAGGGTTTTTTAAAACAATTTGAGGAAAAAATAAACAGTTGAATTAAAGCATTTAACGTTATTTATAAATTTTTCATACTTTTGACATATTTTACATATTACATATTTCTCCCCAAATTTTGAAGTAGAAGGGGAATGGATTGGAGTAGCCATCAGAATAACATGTCATGTATTTTTGTTTTCAGAGAAAGCCGAGAACGAAAATAGAAAGAAATTGAAGCACATAGGCAAAAGTTACATTTTTACATTTTTTTTGTGCTGGAGTTTTGCACTTGAAAGAAGTCTTCAGTGTCTGTTGTTTTGCTCGCTTCAAAGAGGATTCATTCATTTGCTTGATGTGTGAAACAGCTGAAAGGTGATTGTCAAGAACTGACTTTCGGTGGTGATCCATGACGACGTTACAAGTTGAACAAAATAGGAGATTGTCATCTGCATGGAACTTCCCGGGATATTGCTTAGCCCGCTCTTGTGGTGTAATGCTACATGGCTTCCTCTTTGGTTTTACCAGAAATTTATCCATTTTCAAAGCAAAAACAGCGAAAATGCGAAAAAGAAAGTTGTTTTGCCGCCAAATCCAAGCGGGCGCTTTTTTCTTTTCCAAGCTGTCATTGGTTGTTTTCCTTCCAATCATGGTGCGTGTTATATAAAAACTAGAGCACATGCCCCAAACGGCCAGCAGCATAGAACACCTGGAATGCCTTGTTTAGTTGAACGCTTTTTGCAACGAAGTAGTGGCTATTTGCTGCGAAAATGTACCGTATTTATGGGGAAAAATTTCCATGCATCTCTCAAGGTATGAAAAAACCTAGCTTATAAATAGATTTTTCAAATTTTTCCAACATTATGTGCCATTATGCGTTTTTTCGGAATTATGGGAATTATGCGCTCAGAGCTGAATTATGCGATTTTGCATCGGCACATAATTCCGGAAGCCCTGTATAGAGAAGTGTT
This sequence comes from Astreopora myriophthalma, assembly GCA_014634185.1. Classification (NCBI taxonomy): domain Eukaryota; kingdom Metazoa; phylum Cnidaria; class Anthozoa; order Scleractinia; family Acroporidae; genus Astreopora; species Astreopora myriophthalma. The sequence goes on along the minus strand of BLFK01001048.1, from coordinate 1,219,803 downwards.
TTGATTAGTTGCGACACAACTTAATACAGCATGTCTAGTGACGTCATAGCCGGTAAAGTTGATTGAAATGTCGGGATCATGACAGGTATATTACAATGAGAGTTTATTTTCAAAATAATAATTTCATCTCAGAATGGGATCAAACAATGTCAGCCAACAGATTGTTGTCTATTGCTTTCGCAAACGCAATATCAATTAAAGACTTAGCTGACTTATTCATTTTCTAAAAGGAAAGATAATTTCATTTATAATCATCAAAGACATTTAGTTGTTGTTAACAGTTTGTATTGCATCGAAACTTCAAGCTACTTCGCTTCCATTTCAAGTGTCGCAACATTTAAAACCATTAATAACTTGAACGCCATTAAAAATGGACCTTATTGAAATTCATTTATGTATAGTTATTCTTAGCCGAGAAAGGGGCTTACGCCATGTTTGAATGCTTTTTCTTATCTGAAATTAACCTACGATTATGGGCTATTCATCATTGTTAAACTGGCGTGACAAAAACGGAGGCAAGGTTAACAAATATTTCCTAAATAGTCTCGGAAAAGTCTAGAAAAGTCTAGGTCTCGCATTTAAAAATGCACGTCTCGCAAACCCTCGCATTTACCATTCACCACCAGCCTAACATGATAAAGGGTGTGTTACATGAACTGAAGAAATGATCCTCACACTTTCTGGACAATTTAAGCAATTGTCTCTTATGTGCACTTGAAAAATTCAAGTGACTCCAACGGGATTCGAACCACGACCTCTGCGATCCCGGTGCAGTGCTCTTACCAACTGAGCTATGAAGCCACACAGTTGAGAGCAGGTCAATTTGTTGGGCCCATGCGTGTTTTCCCGTGAAAGGAATGGTGAATGAAAGAAATGATTATGAAGTGCGGGTTAGACATGAACTGAAGAAATGATCCTCACACTTTCTGGACAATTTAAGCAATTGTCTCATATGTGCACTTGAAAAATTCAAGTGACTTCAATGGGATTCAAACCCACGACCTCTGCGATGCCGGTGCAGTGCTCTTACCAACTGAGCTATGAAGCCACACAGTTGAGAGCAGGTCAATTTGTTGGGCTCGTGCGTGTTTTCCTGTGAAAGGAATGGTAAATGAAAGAAATGATTATGAAGTGCGTTACAGTTGAACTTAATACAAACAACGAACAGAGGAGTGTTTGCCTCGTTCTTTAAGCGTTAATGCCCGAAATCACACTCCAGTTTAATACTTAGATCAATTACTTATTCATCTACTACGGGACTGCGGACTGCGGTAGCGCTCCAGTTTAATACTTAGATCTACTACTCATTCATCCACTACGGGACTGTGGACCGCAGTAGCACTCCACTTTAATACCTACAATAAGCACCAAAAGCTCCCTCCCCCAAAAGCTTTTCATCTAACCCCCTAACAATGTTGTTTTCTTATCGCCAACACTTCCTTTTTCTATTACCAACATTGTGGGGGGGGGGGAGAGAGTGCAAGTGGAAAATGTAACGTGAAGGTGATTTTTTCCTAATTGCGGTCTTCCCAGTTCAGTGTCTCAACTACTTTTGTCACTTATTGTCTGAGGTTATGTCGCGTTTGTGGTACGAAATGCTTCCTTTCGTTTCGAAAACCAGTGAAGTAATTTCGTCATCTGAGTGAGATGAAATATTTGTGGGGAGTGATTAAACTTTCACAACAGATGAACAACGAGTAACTATGAGTAACCACGAGTAACCCATTTGAGAAAAGAAAAAAGGATACGTTCTTTCTTTATTTGTGGTTACTCGTCCATTTTTCTGTAACATACAAGAGCCCCAAGAGTATGATGTCATTTTTTGTACATGTATGTACGACTGCCAGTGTGACGATATTGCATTGTTAGCAGGAGCCAATTGGCTCTTCTTATTTTTCATGTGCTTGTCTCTTGTCTCTGGTAGGCATTAAACCTGTTGAGTTCGCAATTTGTTAGTCCTCACTTTACATGGTGTCAGAAGTAAAAAGCCAGTCTTGATCGACAGACTGGCTGTGTTTGTTAACGGCAAGGAGGAAAACTCTAAGGCGGACGTGAAATTAACTACTTACTCTAAGGCTAGCTTGGAAGTATTGGGCGTAACAAAGGTTCAATTACGAAACCCCAAAACTCAGAGTAAGTACCGGGTTGAATTTGTTGTTATTAAAGAAGATTACACCCCACTCCTTGGCTCTGTATCTGTGCAAAAGATGGGACTGATTACCGTGAAGCATGAGAACATTCTGAATGTTACTGAAGCTGTTGATAAGACAGATTTTGAAGGACTTTCCATGAAGGAAATTAGTGCCACTTACAGCGATGTTTTTAAAGGCCTTGGATGTATGGAGGGAAATATTCATTGTGTGGTTCCAGAAAATATCCATACCCCCCCACGGAAGATCATTGGAAATTCCGAGGGGGAGGGGGGGTTAAAGGGCAGTAATTTCCGAGGGGTAGGGGGGTTTCGTGGGGAACTACTTTTCCAAAGGGTCACGAACCATGTACAAAACATTGAAAGCAACATACGATCGATCTGAAGCACAAAAACATACATACGTTGTTTTTAAACAAAAGTCAGTACTCCTGGCCATTGAGATAAAGTTAACATTATTAGCTCCAATGTTTCTGTTTTCTTTGAGTTAGCTAGCGCTACAATCTCCTGAAGCTAAGAACGATGTGTCTTTCACTTTGGAACGGATTCAAAACATTTCAAATGGCGGTCTCAACTGGAGTCTCGTTCCCAGACTTCCAGCTTTGTCTCGTTTTCGTCCGACCAAGACTTCCGTTCATTTGAGTATCGCTTTTCGGTACCTTCACATGCAGTAAACACATTGTTGATAGGATTCATGTTTTATTGGGTAAGTAACTCATAGAAAATGCGATGAGATGCAAGTTCCCACCATCTCAACGCTTGCGTGCAACTACATTTTATTTTTTGTGGGTGGCATTTAGACCACGGACAGGAACCGGAAGTCAAATTTTCTCTTCTTTGAGTAAAAGATCTCGGCCTCGGGGAACGAGATTGTTGAGGTTTAGTCCGTTACGTCAAACTGGAAATTCTAAAACAGAGGTTTTACTACTCATTGAAGGAGGTAAATCGTGCCAAAAACAATAACAGTCTCCCTCTGGGTTCCGTCCATGGCTCAAAGGCAAGCAACAAATTTCTGTGAGGCTGGGTGTCATTTACCCGAACTGTTTCTAAATTGTGAAATTTAATAAAATGCGCTGGAAAACCCAGGAGAAAGACATTTTCAACTAGTGTGACCAGTCAGGGAAACGGCAAAAAAAATTAAGAATAATTTTACATGTTGCACGTCGGCTTGGTGATCAAGTTCATTTTATCAAATATTGTCCTTATTTCTGTAAATTAATTGTAATATTTGCGTCAGAACAAAGCGGCTAAAGTTGCCAAAAAACTGTAACTTCTACAATAATTTTGCAAATGTATCTGGTATAATTTAATTTTGTTTAACACATGGCTCACTTACTGAGTTCATTGATCGTCACTTTTAATGTCATCAGAGTCTTCATCTGTTTGGTAGCATGGAGTTCATCTAACAGTTTTCTTCGGGCATCTATTGATTTTCTCAAAGCGTCCTGTGCTTTACGCATCTCTGTCAGCTGTGACTGGAGGTTTTTCTCAAGTTGGTCCACGTTGACTGATGCTGCTTGGCGTTGAGACTTGCTGCTACTGTCAAAATATTCTTGCCTGGCACTTGTGAGTTCTCGCTGAAGATCTTGTAGGGATGTGAAAGCTGTTTCAACGCGTTCCCGATTCTTTTCCAAGATCTTTGCAGACAACTGAAACTTCATAAGAACATCAACAGGGCATTTGTCGTTAATCTGCTGGTTAACTTTCTCCATTTCATCCTTTAAGTACTCTGTTTTCCTTATTGTCCATGCAACATTAATTGCTCCTTGAATTTCTCCAGGCTTAAAAGTTTTGAGAGTATTGCTTCTACAAAGCTCTTCTGCTTTGGCATTCCAAAATTCTCTGTATATTTTTTGCATTCCCGTACTCTCTTCGATTTGAGTCGCGCTAAAGATCTTGACCTTTCTTGCTCTGGCCGCTGAGTAGGGTTGGGATGCAACTGTCAGGTGGTTTGGCGTAAACATATCAAACAGCGTGGGCTGCCGAGAAATCTTATAATAATAATAATAATAAAATCACTTATAGAGCGCTGTGTCCACTAATTGCTCAAAGCGCTGTACAACAATCATTCAACTATAAAATATAAAACTGATAGCTATAACAATAAAATTAACTAAACTACTAATAACTAAACATCATAAGCCAATTTAAATAAGTATGTTTTCAACTGCGTTTTGAACTGGTCAACAGAGGTAACACTCCTGAGTTCAAGAGGCAACTGATTCCATAGGCTAGGAGCAACTACAGAAAAAGCTCTGTCACCATATGTCTTTAACCTGGATTTAGGGACAGCTAAAAGATTCTGAGAACTAGAACGAAGTAAACGTGGACTATTATGATAGTGTAAAAGATCAGATAGGTAAGTTGGTGCCAATCCATTAAGGCACTTGTACACTAAAAGCAATATTTTAAAATGTATGCGATAGTTTAACGGTAGCCAGTGAAGTTGAAACATGATAGGAGTAATATGGTCAAACCGCTTAGTTAACGTAACAATGCGTGCAGCAGTATTTTGTACTAATCTTAGCTTATTTAAAAGGTGTTTGGGAAGTCCATATAACAAGGAGTTACAGTTATCCAGTTTAGAGCTAATGAACGCATGTACTAAAATTTCAGAGGTGTTTTCGCTCAAGTACTTCCTAATCTTAGCAATGTTCCTTAAATGGTAGTGGCAGGAAACACAGATTTTTTTAACATGTTCCGTTAAGTTGAGACAATGATCGATAGTAACCCCCAAATTCCGGGCAGAAGATTTGGGTTGAATCTTCTCATCACCCACTTGGATGAACTCTAGGGTAGGCCTGGAACGAAATTGTGAGGTAATAAGGACAAGTTCAGTTTTCTCCTGATTAAGTTTAAGTCCATTATTCACCATCCAGCAGTCAAGATCATTGACACAGTATTCAACACGACGCTTGGCCAGTGAGAGATCATAGCTACAGTCAGTTTTAAAAGATATATACAGCTGGGTGTCATCAGCATAGAGATGATACCGTAACTTGTGGAGCTTGATGATATCGGCAATGGGTGATGTGTATAGGAGATAGAGAAGAGGGCCCAGAACAGATCCCTGAGGTACACCACGTTCCAAAGAGCGCTGTGTTGAGTTGCAGTCATTGACTTGAACATATTGCTTGCGAGACGTCAGGTAGGATTTAAACCATGCAAGCACAGTACCCTTGACTCCAAAACGATCTTGCAGTCTTGACAGCAATATTGAGTGATCTACTGTGTCAAAGGCTGCGGACAAGTCCAATAAAAGAAGTATGACAGACTCGTTGTTGTCCATTGCACACAAGATGTCATTCTGGACCTTCACTAAAGCTGTTTCAGTGGAGTGGAAGTTCTTGTATGCCGACTGGAACACCTCGTCCAGGTGGTGCGACATGACGTGATCTGTGAGTTGGATGGCAGCTGCCTTTTCAACAAGCTTTGATACTACTTTTAAGTTCGAAATAGGACGAAAATTTTGAAACAGTTCAAAGTCAGCGTCAGATTTCTTTAGGATGGGGGATAGTATAGCAACCTTCAAAGTATCGGGCATAGTACCAGTGGATAAGGACAGGTTGACGATCTTCGTAATAGTGGGAAGTAAAACCGTGAAACAGCCTTTCAAAACTGTTGCAGGTAGAGGATCAAGTTCACAAGATTTAGATAATGGTTTCTTTGAAAACATTTTTAGTTCCTCCTGGGTAACCTCAGCAAAGTTGCAAAGTTCTACACCACAAACTGTCATATCTGGTAGAGAAGACCTTGGTACTTGGTAGTACTTAGTAGTAGAGAAATCTTGGTACTTGGTTCTTGGACATTAGGCTCCTCTGCGACGTTTGTGTTTGTATCTTTGCGAACCAAGTAAACAGCACTTTCACCTTCGTCTGATTCTTCAATGCACTGCTAAAACTTAAGGATTCTCTCTTGCGTAAGGCCCACAAGGACACGTTTGTTGTTGACCATTCTAGTAAACTTGAATGGGAAATTCAGAACATCATCGACTTGTGTGTCTAATGTTTCGTGGCGAAATGTTTCTAAACTGACTTCCAAAGTATCGAAGATTACGGAACAAGAAACGGTCTTGTTGACATACACAAGTAGATCCGACATTGTGTACAGCAACGCGGCAACGGAAGTTGGTGCGATAGACTACTTCTGTTTTATCATTCCACCATTGCGTCATTTCACCATAAAAGGTCAAGAGAACGCGCAAAATATGAGACCGTAATACACTGTAGTGTCCCGGTTTGACCGGTTTACAACAGAGCGCATACATTTGACTGGCTTTCTGTGTTGTTTACGTCATTCGTGCGCGCCATTTTAACACTCTTACCAAAACAGAACCCAAAATAAAACCTTTTTGTAGTGGAATAATAAATCTCTTATTCGATGGTTTTACATATAATACTTGCGGGCATTTTGCTCATTGCTCGTACTTTTCCTCGCCCCTTCGGGGCTCAAAATATTGGCGCGTATTATAAGATATATATATTTATTTATGTTTTGATATTTAACTGAACAAAGGAGATGCCACATACCCAAGTGGCTTTCTATAACATCAATAAGTGTGAAAATCTAAAACCTTTTGAAGGCTCCATGTTTCAACAGAAGAAACAGAAGAAGCTGCTATTTTGAACCCTTCATCAGTACTCGTATAAAACCTACATACAGTATTTTTCTTTGGCTGGAAACAAAAGAGCTCTAAGAAAATTATAAAAGAAACGAAAGTTTGAATCTTTCAGCAGTAAAGAGAAGCCAGGAAACAGGAAGCTTTCACAGGTGAGAGTTAATTATCTCATGTAATAATAACGCGATGCAAACCTTTGTATGCTTTGTTTGTCCTGATTTTGTCACCTTTTATTTAATAACCAACAATTACCAAAGAGTGCGAACTACTTGGTGATAGCTGAGACAAATGCAGCAGTTCTATACGGTCGACAGAGAGGAAACTATCTACATGTATCCTTCTAAAATGGCTCTTCAAGACATGAGACATCTGGCAGCTAGCTGCAATGATTTTCGTCAATTCTGTTCCACATGTGAGCAAATGGAAAAAAGGTGGGGTTTAAAATCTGCGTTGAAAGTCAGCGAAATTCATTTTTCCACAAGTCAATTTACGTACAGTCAAGTGGACGAAATTTCTCGCCGTATCATCCCTTCGAATTTAGGTCTATCTTACGTTCCAGTGCGTTCAACGGGAAATGGCAACTGTCTCTTTAATTCTGCTAGCTTGGCTTTGTCAAAACGAAACTTTGGCCGATGAACTTCGTTTACGCACGTGTTTCGAGCTTGCCAACAACAGAGAGTTCTACAGGAAGCACCCTGCTTTAGTCAACGCTTCAGTTACTTATCACAGAAGAGATGGCCTGGGTGTTATGTCTGTGGAAACACTGTGTGATCTCACTTGTTTTTCTTCAAGTTCGTCTAATGTTTATGCAAAATATGGTTTCGAAAAGGCATTTAACAATGAAATCATGAGGACAGCGAAAAATTGGTCCTACAGTGGAACTTTACAAATCATGGCCCTTGCAAGCGTGCTTGGAGTTCCTAATCAAAACGATAGACTCTTACCTGTTTACCAGAATGTTTTCCATCCAAGGCAATGCCTTAATCCTGCCAACTCTGCAGTTGTGAGAATCCTGTGGACAAATACAAGTGGTTGGCCAGATAGGTCCAAGGAGTTTGTGGTGAATCACTTTGTTCCCTTATTTAAAGGGAACAATGAAGGTTTACGAGGACAAAGCACAGCTGCCACAGCTAGCACGAAAACAACAGCTGAGGAATTGGCTGAGGAAAATGTGAACCGATGGCGTATTGTAACAAGAAAAGGACATCCGAAAGGACAGACTGAGAAACAGAAGAACGGAAAACAAAACAACAAGAAAACAAAAGCAAACGATCAAAATACAGATCACCAGCCAAACAGAAGTAGTTTTGGAAATTCAAAGGTCAAGGCAGACAAGCAAGAGAGCCTTGCATATCAGCGAAAAGATAACTTAAACAGAAAGAAACCAGCAACAGAGCGCAAAGCTGCAAACAACCAGGATGGTGAATACCAAAGCAATTCTGGCAATTGGACAGACAAGCAGGGGAGCCGAACTTGCGTGGGGAATAGTTTGGAAAACCTAGCGAAGGAGTCCAAAGCAACTGAAAAGCAAAGCACCATCAAACTGAAAGTGAACACAGATACAAGCATCAAACATAGCAGCGATTATTCTGAAAACGCAAAGCAGGAATAGAGCAGAGCGAAAGCAAGCAAACTGAGAACAGGGAAGAAAAGTAAAGGGAAAAGCAAAGCTCCACCAATTCAAAAGTGAATTCTGACGACACAAGCATCAAGCATACGAGCAGTAATTCTGAAAACACAAAAGCAGGAACAGCAGGGCAAAAGCAAGCAACCTGAGAGCCAGGAAAACATCCCAGGAAAGCAACTGAACATGGAAGAGAAGAAAGAAGAAAAGCCAAATGGAGTAGGTAGTGAAGATTATTTTCCCTCAAATGCTGCAATAAAGTTCATTAAAGATCGTTCTGCTTTGCCATTCCCTGGTGCGTGTCGACGTTTTTATGCAGATGAAAACAAAAAAGCAAAGAGGAATGCAAAGAGAATGAAACAACGTGGACAATTGCCAGTTATTAGTGAAAATAAAAAGCTAATCGGCATGCAAAGAACCAGAGTTGACGGATCGCTGGATCAAAACGTTGAAACCATTAGAGGCGAACTTATGTTCTGCAAAAGTAACAAAAGAAAGGCTCAACTGCAAGCAGTAATTGGTGTTGCAGAGGAATTAAAAAAAAGTGTTCTTTTAGAGACCTCTACAGCCGCCGAAATTTACCGGAAAAGAAAGGCTTCTCTTCTAAACCAAACTGAAGCGACATACTTTTGTCCAATTGACACTTATGAGAAACTATGTAAACGACTAAACATAGTTCAATTGTACATCGACCATCAGGCTTTTATAGTAGAAGGAAAGGACACGGACATCAGAAAGGTTGTGGAAACTGTTAATGACAAACTAGAAAAGGTTAATGATGGTGCTCTCAATAACATTGTACATTCAAAACTGAAGGACAATTTTAAAGACATGTTACAATTCCTTGACAGTAAAAGGGATAGGGATGTATTGCAAGCTATTCTTGCGAAGATAACAAGTGTAAAGAACATTGTATCGATCAAAGGAACACAATTCAAGGGCAGTGTAAGTGGTCATCGCTCTACTTTGGAATCAAAGTTAAAGTTTTTTATGGATATTAAAGTAACCTCGCAGACTGTGAGAAATGACATGACTGTTTCTCAACAGCATGCTCATGTTCAACAGAAAACGAAGCAAAGAAAGGAAAAAGACCTAAAAACAGTAGCCGAAGGGAGAGGACGAAAGCTTAAGAGCGAGGAGTTCCCCGAACTGACAAGATACATAGAGTATTGTTTTGGCGAGGGAGGTGGCCTTCAAGCAGATCCTAGACTTGTAGACACTAAACTTTTTAAAGCAGCGGACAATGCCACCGTGATGCGGCACGTTAAAGAAATGTTAAACACTATTAAACCTGGATTTGTCATTTCAACTTCCTGTTTGTATACTTACATGTACACGAACAATTATAAGAAAGGCACTATTCAAGCAAAACGCCACCACCACGGAAAGAATGTTAATGCCAATGTGTCACTCCACTAATCTCCAAATACTTCAGAGAAGGTTCACCCTCTTAATGCCCATTGGACGTCGGCCCATGTAAACTACCTTGTTGATTCGGCGGCAGAAAATTCTAACGGCTGCTTCCTCGACTCCAAGGATGCAAAATGTATTGTTTGTGGAGATATAGCCCCAGTCCTCAAGCCTGGAAAAACTTGGAGAAATTTTGAAACTCCGGATCACACGTTCGACCAGTCACGGATTAATGCGGTCACGCCCGATGACTCATTTGTTTCTGGACATAAAAAATGAACGTGAAATAAATAACATGAGCCTTCGAATTCCACAGACCGATGTTGTTGTTAATGTCACGAGAACTGGAGAGGCTGTGACACTTGTGATCCTTTCGTTAGCTGAACCAGAGACTGTTTTTCGTGTTTTCAATGAATTATTTCTACTTATGTGCATTCCGACCCTTGACAAGTTCTTCCGAAACCAGGAAACAGGGAAACTAAAAGAAATTATGGGTTTTATTGTGGACAATGGCCCATCCGAAGCACCAAGCAATTTGCTAGTGCAAATGCTTTTAGTTAGATTTCTACAATTCCTTGATCTCGACAAAGTGACTCAGCGATCATTTGCTGAATATTTGAGCAAAAGGAACTTTGTAGAACGAGTTCACACTGTCGAAAACAAAGTTGTATCAGATCACGGTCCTTTTAATTCTAAACCCATACACGATACATCCCTACCTGGAAGTACACAGCATCATGAAAACATGGAGTCCATGGCCAATGAAGTTATCAACTGCATCGGGAAGGGTGTCTATAACAAAGAGCCTATCAAATGTTTCCGAGGAGTTGGTAAAGAAGACAACTTAATTTTTAGAGATGAAGATGAACTGAAATCATTCAGTCTGCTGTCTGAAGAGAGAAAAAAAGATCGCACAACTTATCAACCCTCAAATGGTGAAATGCTGAGGTACTTGGAAAACGTTTGGAGTGTACAGAAGAATTTTAGTGGAACATATGGAGAGGATTACAACACCCTTACCTCGGCAAAAACAGCCTTCACCGATAACTAAAATACATCAATATTTCGAGCGGACGAGTGCTGGAAAGGAAAGCCTTTGGAACGTTTTGATCGACAGCCTCTGCCTGACTTCAAATATTGGGAAATTACTGGTGAACTCCATTACATGAGTTTTGAGGAAAGGAGGGACCTGCCAGTAGGGCCATGGGATGAGTGCCCTGGTGTTTTCATGCCTGAAAAGGTCCTTGAGACCTGTTTTAGAGTGCTGCCAGCTCCTTCAATTGACATGATGATGTCCATTGCCTTTTTGGCTTGGGTGACACCTGAGGAGGCTTCAACGTACTACAGCAGTGTCCACAAGAAGTTGCAAGATCAAAAACACGAGGACATAAAAAGGGAAACATGGAAACAGCATGCTCTCTATCAAGAAAGTAAGGAGACCCTGGTCAAAATGTGTAGTGGATCTGGTCTACTTGCCAGTGGAAAAAAGCATGAGCTTGTGGAACGTGTCGCAGAAAACACCCAAAGTAAAAGTGAACCTGTCGCCTACCTGAATGAAGCTAACCTCTATGATGGAAAAATAGGATCAATTCCTAATTCTACTGCAGGACTGATGAGATTGTCTGTTGCTCAACTTAGAGCTATTTTGAGAAAGCACCAAATTTTAGAACTGGGTACGAAAGAAGAACTGATTTCAAGGGTGGGGCTACTAAAGGCTGGCTATCCGGAGGCTGCCTTTTCCAGAGAACATCTGTGCATATTGCACATGATAGAGGTGGCAATAAAAATCAGGTCAACCCAAGAAGAGCTCAGCAGTAAATCCTTTCGTCGAAAGCGAAAATATGCTCATGGACAGGAAAATACAGTCACGACCAGGACATCATGCCTCAAGGACATTCTTACCCCAAAAGCACCGGTTCTCGATGTTGAAAACCAACAGCGGAGTGTACGCAGGGCCCTTGACGCTTTAAAACTTTTCGTTGGTAACGCGGAAGAGAAGTCAAGACAAATGATTGATGACCTCGAAAGAAGACTGTCAGAATGAGCGACAAGAAGCGTCGAGCTTCTCAGGTGTCATCTGCATGCGTAAAGGTAATGAAGACGGAACCTGTGGCAAATGCGATTAAACGCCCAGGAAGAGAAAAAAAACTACCAGCCAAACTAAGAGAATCAGAAGATGCACAAAGTAACTTAGCAGTTGGGCAATCAGTGGAGGTTTTGTGGAATGAAAAGGATCCGGAAGGGACTAACTGGGAACCTGGCTGGTATAAAGGAGAGATACAACACTTTGATGAAGAGAATGATGTTATTTATATTTTCTATTTTAAAGATGGAGCAGTTTATTGCCTGGATGCAACTGGGGCTCTTGTGGATGAGATCATTCGTTCAGTTTAAGCAGTAGTGAAGGGGCAGGAATTGAAAACTTTTAACAGTTATATTTGCATTTGTTATTAGAGAGATTTAGCATATCGTTTGCGGCAAACGGCAAACGGGAATTTGAACCACGTGACCAAGTTTTCCCTTTACTTATTGTTTACTGTTCATTATAACTACATGAAAATCGGTAGATTCACGCTAATTCTATCCAGAAGAATTGTTTTAAGCTGTTTTTATCTGTTTATTTCTCATTTTGAAAATTTTTTAACTTGAATCTCACGTTTGCCGTAAACGTGATACTTAATCTCCCTATTCATGGTTATACTATGTTTGCCAGAACTATGAAACAACATTTAATTGAATAATGTAACCCCGATACGAAAACCTTAGTGCCTGTTGAAGTTTTTATTTCCACGTCAAAGTTTTATTAACAGTGCTCATAGTATAGAGTAACATGAGAATTTGGTGGTTTCATAAAGTTTTTGCACTATTTGTAATATTCCCGGTACGTTGTTGAAGTACTTTCGTTCGACCTTCAGAAGGCCTGGCTACCTGGCTACCTGGCTACCTGGCTACCCGGCTAGTACATCGTGACGACGTTCACGAAACCTACCGCGTTATTCCCGCGTTAACATGTGTTTGTTAGTGAAGTTTTCGGTCCTTAAATAAGATTCAACCCGAAGAAACTGACAAAATGTGTAGACAAAGGAACCATGTGAGTTTCTGTTTTATTTACTATCGTTTGTGAAGTTGTTTAAGCAAGCGAAATGTTCTCATCGGAGTTTGCACAAAAACGTGAAACAGTCGACGTGCAACCCAAATGTTTAAGCTTATAATCTTACATAAAAAACAACACAAACATAATTTGCAAAGTTGATGGCGAAGAAGCTAAGAGTTTAGCTAGATAATAAGCTTAACAAAGCCTTACATTTTTATTAAAGTTAACCTTAATGTTTACACTGTTGTAATAAAATTATATCGTATTTACGTAACTAAGTTGGTATTCACTTTCTTTTTTTACAAGTACAACAATTCTGGAAATTCTGGAGGGGAGGGGGGGTCATCAAAGACCCCCCTGGAACAGAAAATCCTGGGGGGAGGGGGGTGCAAATCAAAAAGTGTTCCGTGGGGGGGTATGGATATTTTCTGGAACCACACATTTGGAAGTAGACAAAAGTGTAACGCCAGAAATTATGCCTCCCCGTCGCGTACCTCTTAGTATAAAGGACAGGCTGAAACAGGAGCTCACCCGCTTAGAGAAAGAACATGTAATCATTAAGGAAGAAGATCCAACAGACTGGGTATCAAGTCTTGTTGTTACAGAGAAACCAAATGGAAAGATTCGCGTATGCATTGACCCCCAGCACCTCAACAGAGCCCTCAAAAGAAGTCACTACCCACTTCCAGTCATTGAAGATATACTTCCAGAGTTAATTGTAAATTAAACGAGGCTTACCTGTAAGGTGAAGTTTGATTGAGGTTCTACCAGGTCATCACAGCGGCAGAGATTACATGAGATAGCGCATGCGTGTAGCCAGTCAATATTTAACTACTGAGTGTCCATATCAAAGAAATAAACGTGGTCTCAGTAGGTCCACAAGGAAACTGGACTAGCCAGGGAGGGTAACAACCGGGTGGGCATGTAATCTCTGCCGCTGTGATGACCTGGTAGAACCTCAATCAAACTTCACCTTACAGGTAAGCCTCGTTTAATTTACAATTCTACCAGGTCATCGCAGCAGAGATTCCATGAGATTTTAAAGCAATATGGGCACGAAGAGATAACACCCATCACCACCAGAAGGTGTCACAGTTTATTACAGTGAGAACTGATAACATAACATAAATGTAGAAGGGTCTACTCTCCTGAACTAAAGCCAAGAATAGCCTGGCCAAACTTAGACGCATTATCTTCAATGGGTTTGTTGTAAAACTTGCGGAAAGTACAATCCCCTTTCCAGGAAGCTGCTTGGAGAATAATATCCAAAGGTACCTGACAGGAATTGGCTTTGCTAGTAGAGGCAGCTCTAGTGCTGTGGGGCTTGAAAACTTTAACATCAATTCCAGACTGAATCATGACAGTCTTAAGCCCACGTGAAATGGTGTCCCTTGACACCGCTTGAAAAGGTTTAACAAAACTAAGAAACAACCTAGTTACTCCACCCCTATGAGGTAGGGTGCGTTTAATATACTCGGTAAGAACGGAGTAAACACAAACTCTGTTGTCTTCCTTAAAAGCCGGGAGAATGAGCTCAGGCTGTTTTCTGCCTGGTGCAGATTGCTTAACAAGATCCGCAATAACAAATTTATAGTGATCTGCATTCTTTTGCATGCTATCTAAATCCATAAGATAAATGGATTGGCATCTCTGGCCTGTGACTAATGCAATTAACATAACCAGCTTCAGAGTGAGATCTTTAAGATTTAAAGATTCAAGTGGTGCAAAGGTTTTGAGATATGATAAAACAAGTGATGTATCCCATATAGACTGATATCTAGGTACACATGGCCTGGCATTAAACACTGCTTTAAGAAAGCGATTAACTAATGGGTGAGAACCCACAGTCTTGTTTCCATCTAAGTGAATGACTGATGACAAAGCACAACGAGCTGTATTCAGTCCACTGTAACCCAGGCCCCCATCAAACAGTTCTGTTAGAAAATCTAAGACCTCTGATATAGATGGTTGAATGGTATTAACACCCCGTCTACTGCAGAATGTAGTCCACTTCTGTAAGTAAGTTCGGTACTGCTTCTGGGTTCCTTCTCTCCAGGACTGAAGGATAATTTCTTGAGCTCTCTCCGATATGCCTTTGTCTCGGAAGCTTTCCCTGATAAGTGACATGCCATTAACTGTAGTCGTTCCCTCAATGGATGTGCCTTTCCTGGGTTGAAAGGCAGGTGCACGATGTTGGGCTGACTGGGAAGTAGCACTGGGTTCTGTATGAGGAGCCTTGTTAGTTTGGGGAACCAGGATTGAGTTGGCCAATGAGGGGCCACCATGACTATCTCTGCTTGGTCCTCCTCCAACTTTTGCAGAACTTGTGGGATGAGGCTGAAAGGTGGAAAAACATAGTTATATTGTGTACCCCAGTCTAATGTGAAGGCATCCACCCCAACAGCATCAGGGTCAGGGATCCAAGATACATAATGAGGTAACTGGTAATTAAGTCGAGATGCAAATAGATCAAGGACAGGCCTGCCAAACAGGGTAAAAATATCTGTCAATACTTGAGGATCAAGTTTCCACTCTGTCTGGTCATTAAACACTCGAGAAGCAAGATCAGCTTCAGTATTCTCAGCACCAGGGATGTGCGCTGGTGTAATCCAGATCTCTCTGTCTTTACACCACAGCCAGATATCTCTGGTAATATTGTTACAAGGGATGGAGTGAGATCCCCCCATATTCCTCAGATATGCTACTGCTGTAGTATTATCAGATAACACTTTAATATGGCAGTGATGTTCTGAAGAACATAAAGCCTTGAGACCCAGAAAAACAGCTAGAAGTTCCAGGGCATTAATGTGCCGCTGAGCTTCTTGAGGTGACCATCTGCCACCAGTAGAGACACCCTCTGAAAAAGCACCCCACCCATGGGTAGAGGCATCGGTTCTAAGTTCCCGTGTAATTTTCCCATGACTAATCTTCCGTTTAGATGTTTGGGCATGGTGAATCCACCAGACAATGTCCTTCTTTGCTGTCTCGGATAATGTCATATCACTTTCAAAATTCCAGCCAGATGTTTGCAGAGCAAGGGCTTTTTCAATCTCAAGTTGTCTGTAAAAAAGTCTGGCATACTCGACCCCAGGGAAGAAGGATACCATTATTCCTACTAATCGGGCTACGAGTCTGATAGGAATTATGGTACATTGTAAAATCTTGTGAGCTGTATCCAGGAACTTTCTGAAGTTATAATCAGTGATACTAACAGACATGTCCAAGGAATTTAAGATAAATCCCAAATGATCTAGAACATGGGTGGGTTGGACAACTGATTTATCCAAGTTGGGGCAGAAGCCCAAATCTCCTAGAAGGGTGAGAGTGTCCTGTACATTAGATAGACATGCCTCATGTGAATCTCCTTCTAAGAAAGAGTCATCTAAGTAACCACTAGAAACATGTCCCTTGAGTCGTAAATGTGAGTACACAGGTTTAAGAAGCTTGGTAAATACCCTGGGGGCACATGAGAGCCCTTGAGCAAGGCAAGTGAACTGATAAAGTTTCCCTTTCCATAAAAATTTAAGATATTTTTGATGTGAAGGGGCAACTGGCACTGAGAAATAGGCATCTGAAAGATCAATGGATGCCATAAAACACATGGGTTTCATCAAGTGTATACAACTTTCGATATTGTCCATCTTAAAATGGTGGTAAGCAATGAAACGGTTTAACTCTTTCAGATTTAAAATCATTCTGAAAGTCCCATTCTTCTTTTCTCTGAGGAAAACTGGGGATATGAATTCTGTGAATTCATGGTGGGACTCAACAAGTATGTTCCGCGATAAAAAATTCTGGATCTGTTCATCTAAGGCAGCCTCTGCCTCAGAATTCAAAACAGTAGGTCTGATTTTCCCAATTTGAATAGGTTGTAGCCCATAAAACTCCAGTTTGTAACCCAGAACAACAGACAGAATGGTTTTGTCCGAAGTGATTTCCTGCCATGTGGCAATAAAATTCTTAATTCTTCCCCCAGTAATAGTAATGGGTCCCGAGCTTACCTCAGGCTGGGTTACGACTGTTTCACAGTCTGTTTGGGAGTCTTGGCTTCTGTTTTGGAAGATTCCTTCCTGTAACTGTGACGGCTGTTTCTCTGGTAGCCTCGTGCATTGGAATTGTACTGATGGAAGGGGCGCTGACTGCGCCCCCCTTGGGCTAAAAAAGGTTTTGATGAACCTTTATATTTCTGAGAAACTGATTTATTGGACCTTGTGAGTTGTTTGGCTGCCTTGTTACTCTCTGTGACAGTTTTGAGCCGTTCTGTGAAGTCGTCACCGAAGAGTTCACTCCCAATAGGGTGTTTATTATTACACAAGGCCTTGTAGTTGTCATCCAAATCTGTTTTGAACATATCACGGCGACAAATGTTTAAGCTGTGATTTGCTGCAGCCACAAGTACGAGAGAATTTGATAATCCTTCCCATAAGGCTTCTTTGGTAGGCATAGCAGTACCTGAATGCAAAGATTCGCCTACTTTCCCTGTCAAATCAGCCAGTGGAATTAGTCCCTTGACCAGGGTGTCCTGTAAGGTTTGTAGCCTGGAATCCATGCTATGTGTCTGCTTCTTGGCAATGTCCCAAATCTCTGGGTTGACACGAGTTTGTGTAAGCAATTTGCTGTTTGAAGGTCTATGAATGTTCTCTTTCCGCCTCTTAGTGGCTTGCTCATTTAAGCCACTAGCGAGTATGTTGTTGAGCACGCTTGCGATTTTCTCAGAAATCGCCGGCCCCGTCACTTCGTCCTCTGTTACTTCAGTGACAAGAGAATCCACCTTACTGTTAGGGCCGGTTGTTGATTCCCCTGTCTTAGGAGAACTGGACTGTGTACCCAAGTCAGATTTGGGTCGTTTACTAGGAGGTTCATCGACCTCGTGTTCGCCACTATCACTGGCAGTTTCGACCGGGACATCCTCGTCCTCGTCGTACAAGAGTGAAGCTTCGTGAGCTTCTTGTAATGTTTTAACCACAGGTGCCATGTCTTGCACGAGCCCCATCAAGAGGTCAATCTTGTTGTGGAGCGTGGTTTCTTCATCCGAAGGCCGACATGTAGAAGCATCTTTCAAGCTCGATTTCGCGCCGCAATCAGCGGCGGTCTTGGAAGCCGACTGTTTCCTTGTCCCCGAGTCTTTGCTTCCTCGAGAACTCTCATTCGGAGAGGAGGATGAGTCTTTCGTCAAATTCTGCGAATTTGAAAGAGGCTGTAAAAGACCATGATGCCAACCTGCTGAGGCTGTTAGACCGGTGCCGAGAAAGAAACCTGAAGCTTAATAGAGAAAAGCTACCACTCAAATGTTCTGAAACCCCTTTCATTGGCCATGTGCTTACACCTGAAGGAGTGAAGCCTGACCCAAGTAAAGTCGAGGCCATACTGAAAATGGAACGACCAAAGGATGTAGCAGCAGTTAGAAGATTGGTAGGCCTAGTGAACTATCTGTCCAAGTTCCTAAACAAGCTTTCAGAGTTATGTGAACCTCTTAGAAGATTAACTCCCAAGGACGTCGAGTGGAGATGGTCAGAAGAGCAAGAAAAGGCATTTGAGAGTGTTAAGCATGCTGTCACTTCAGCTCCAGTTCTGAGATACTTTGATTCCTCCCTTCCTGTAGAAGGCCAAGGTGACGCCTCTTCGAATGGAATTGGATTTGTATTGATGCAGAATGGGCAACCTGTGTCCTACTCCAGCAGAGCCCTTACCCTCAGTGAGAAGAACTATTCTCAAATAGAGAAAGAACTTTTAGCCCAAGTGTTTGGAGTAGAGTGAAACCACCCATTTGTTTATGGCAGAAAGATCGTGCTGTGGTCTGATCATAAACCACTGGAGACAATATCTAAGAAACCTCTAGCGACAGCACCCAAACGACTGCAGCGCCTGCTCCTGCGATTACAGCAATATGACTTTGAGATTCGCTACAAACCAGGTCCTGAAATGTATCTGTCTGATACACTATCACGTGCTTACCTGCCGACAACAGACCGTTTATTGGCCAAACATGACGGCAGAGATTAAAGATTACATTGCCAAATGTGAAGTCTGTGCAACTTATCAGAAAGAGCAACCTAAAGAACCGCTCATCTCTCACAAGATCCCAAGTCGCCCCTGGGAAACAGTTGGATCTGACATCTTCCACTGCCAAGACAAAGCCTACCTCTGCACAGTTGATTACTACTCGAATTACTTCGAAGTTGATTCTCTTAAAGACAAGACCGCAACCGAAGTTATTCAAGTCTTGAAGAGACACTTTGCAAGACACGGAATTCCCAACAGGCTCGTGAGTGACAATGGTCCTCCTTTCAACTCCTATGAGTTCCAGCATTTCGCAGAGAGCTATGATATAGAACATGTGACAAGTTCTCCCCACTACCCGCAAAGTAACGGCAAAGTAGAAAACTCAGTCAAGACAGCGAAGAATCTACTGAAGAAGTCTAAAGCAGCAAGATCAGACACATACCTTGCCTTATTGGAATGGAGAAATACTCCCTCAGAAGGTCTTGCGAGTTCCCCAGCACAAAGGATGTTTGGACGTCGCACTCGAACACTAGTACCAACCACAAGTGAGCTACTCAAGCCCAAAATAGACGTTCCCGGAAAACTTCTCAGAAGAAAGCAGCTGCAAGCAAAGTACTACAATATCAGTGCCAAGGAACTCC
Organism: Astreopora myriophthalma; assembly: GCA_014634185.1. NCBI lineage: Eukaryota > Metazoa > Cnidaria > Anthozoa > Scleractinia > Acroporidae > Astreopora > Astreopora myriophthalma. Next base: position 1,200,264 of record BLFK01001048.1, on the reverse strand, counting down.
CACCCCTTAGTCGGATTAGTATGGATAGATCTGGTCGATGGTACAAGGCACGTGTAGAACAACAAGTCGATGTGAGGTCGTATGACGTAAGGACTGAGGATGGACCAGCTTTCAGGAGAAATAGAAGACACCTCCGAAGCAACAAGGAGCCAGTGTGTGCCAGTACCGACCCGGTAGCAAATAGCTCACCTGAAGCAACACCTATCAATTTGTTTCCCCCTGTCAATCCAATATCAGGAGGATCAAGCACCTCCCAGGAAGTACAACTACCCACAGGTACCACTGAAGCATTGGCTCAAGACAAAGTTATCAGTAGTGCCAAGCCTAAAGAAATTCCCGTGCCAACCAAGCCTGTACAGCCAACTGACTTGCCAGTTACTCGCAGTGGTCGTGTCTCAAAACCACCAAGTTACCTAAAGGACTTCGTTGCATTGAAGTGACTGTGTTAAGAACTAACTAGTGATATAATTTATGAATCAGAACACTCACTGAGGAACTATGCTTTGAGGATGTTCAGTTTTATTTAGATTACTTTGCATGTTACAATTCTTGTATCAGCTTTACTCTTCTTTCTCGTAAACAAGGAAGGGTGTGACGATATTGCATTGTTAGCAGGAGCCAATCGGCTCTTCTTATTTTTCATGTGCTTGTCTCTTGTCTCTGGTAGCCATTAAACCTGTTGAGTTCGCAATTTGTTAGTCCTCACTTTACAGCCAGTTAAAGGGTTAATACACGCAGGACTTCTGGACAGAAGTTAGTTTTCGGGCCAAACATTGCATGATAGCAGCATTTTGCTAATTAGATTCAGTCTGTTCTTTGGATTATTATTATTATTACATTTAACTTCAAGAACAAACCTTGTTTGCCTTTCCAGAATTACTTGTTATTTCCTGAAATAACTTGAGTAAGAATTCAGCAGTCTTCCCAGTCAGTAGCCACAAACTGTTGTCAGAAACACCTCTATGATAAAAGGGAACACAACCCTCATAAGAACCCACAGGAAGCTATTACTTTTGCTGTTTCAGATAGAGACTTGGCATCATTGTGTTCACAGGTGTGTTCTAGTAACACTGAATGGAATATTATATTTCAGCCTTCTCTTCTGTGATTAGAGTAAGGAACTGCAGTTTTTTTGGATCAATAGCTTGGCAGAAATACTTTTTGATAGTCCATGTCACCCAGATAAGACAAAGTGGACTTATAGTATAGCAGTTATTGACCGAGAGTGAGGTCATTACAGGGAAGTCTCGGACTGAGGCCTTGAGGTATTGAATGAGCAATAGCGAGGTGAATATGTCAAGACCGAGGTCTGAGATTTCCCTGTAATGACCGAACAGACGAGGTTAATAAGTTATTTACTATATGGCCTTTTTAGTGCTGGAAAAGAAAAACGGGAAGCATTTTTTAATATCCTTTCAACCTCGTTCCCAGGGCTTTTCCCATTGAAATTGGGAGGGGCGGGAAAAGACCCTGGCATCGGCTGGTCACGTGATCCCAAACACCCGAAAATTCTGGGTGTAATAAATTAAGATGTGATGAACGTGTGAAATAATTTTCAAGCAAGATGGCGGAATCGCGAGATAACTTGGATTAGCTCTAAACCGATGCAACTTTCCTTCTTTTTGCATAAAGCCACTTCAGGTGAAGTGCTTCGAGTATTTACTTAATGGATACGATGTTATTGCCGTTCTGCCTACTGGTTTCGGCAAATCCCTCCTGTTTCAGCTATTACCAAATTTCTTGCTTGTAAAGGCAGACAAGAATGTTGTCATTGTTGTTTGTCCTCTGAACTCTATTATGGAGGACCAACTTAAAGTGTTAGAAGAGAGAGGAGTCACTGCCGATGTTCTGCAGCTGGCCAGTGATGATCGGGAGGGTATCGAGAGTCTGTTCAATCCAGAAGACAACGACGAAAGCGTGGACGTGTCAAAGCTAAAAAGTCCCTCCAAGAATCTCCTCAGTGGAGATGTACAGATAGTATTTGCCCATCCAGAGTCCCTTTTAAGCAAAGAAGGACGAGAGCTGATGAAAGGCAAAGTCTTCCAAAGAAATGTGGCTGCATGTGTAGTCGATGAAGCTCACTGTGTTGAAATTTGGTGAGGCTTAACAACTTCAGTGATAATTTTTAAGTGATAATTCTCATAACTTATCTGACAGTAATTCAGTATTTAAAATTAGACGTTTTTATAAGTACATGTAGTCACCTTTAAGCAATTTTAAAATACATGGCATGTTATTGAAACATGTCTCAAAGCCTAACAAAAGGATTCATTCCCATTCAGTGGTATGGAAATTAGTGACTGGGTAATCTACAATGTAGCTATGTAAAATAAAAAATATCACTTTACTTGCTGTACACTGGAACCTGGATGTCCTTGTAATACATGTAAGCTTTCATGCAAGTGTTTC
>BLFK01001048.1:1183840-1195234 GCA_014634185.1 Astreopora myriophthalma | reverse complement strand
CCATTTCTCCACTGTAAATATGAGGAATATGTGCAGGGATGACTGACTTAAGCCACTTAAACTTTGGAAAGAGTTCAACAATTATCCTTCCTGTGAGAATCTTTGCACAGTTTATGTACACTTTCCACTCATCAACATTTAATGAGAAATGGTGGCGTGGGAAATTTACAATGTCCCCCTTAGGATGCACATTAGGCAAATGTGAAAAGTTGACCCGGTTTTCAATAAGGTTGGATGCAAAGAAATGAAGATCTTCATTCTGCACATCCTTTCTCCTATGGCCCTTTAGGACTTTCAAGTCCCAGTTATCTCCTCTGCCACGGAAAACAGAACCACCTTTTACTTTCTGAACAACTTTGTCTGCAAAATGCCCTCCAAGAAGTTTCAATAGGATATCCCGTCTTCCAAGGGAGAGACAAACACCAAGCTTGTTCAGTCGCTCCTGCAGCTGGATTTAAAAATGGTAAGAAAAAAACTAAAATTAGAGTATTCTCCCCAAGTGGAGATTTAAAGCTAACATGAAAAGATACATGTTTCTAAGAAATGACTTGGAGTTTTTCCTTGGGAAATGTCATAACTTGTCTAAGTTTTGTATTTTACATTAGTCTGTGTCCCTTTATTACAGTGCACGTCTCTTCTGTGACAAAGCCATGTGAAGCAGCTACACTTCCGCATCCCCTCATTGTTCTTGAGAAAGGATATGTAATGATCATGCGATAAAATAATCAATGCTACAATTATGAAAGAAGAACAGTCCTTTAATGTAACTAATTAAAAATTTCATTTTTTTGCAGTTAACTTAACAGGAGTCATGGGGTACCTGCAACCCCCCTTTTGTTAGATAATACACGTTGTCACTGTCATAGAACCTGTACATCAAGCTTGTATGTAAGGCCATGAAAATGCACGCATCCAAAGAATAAACATGGGATAAATGTCCTCCTTCCAATGCTATGTACCCTATTTGCCGGCCCTTCTGGTCGCGTGATCTGGTAAGTGCTTTGGGTGCAACCCAGGGTGTGACCCCTCCCTTTTCAAAATCCGAGCTTCACTTTTGCAAAGCATGTCCAAGATTAGGGAAAAAGACCTTTCTGGCACACGAGGAGCTCAAGATAACAGAGGGTGCACTGTCTTTTTCACCAAACGTTTCCTGTCACAATTAAATGTTCTTGAAAAACTTGCATTTTTATTAAAAATATATATATGCCATGTTTTTCTTACAAAATTTTCACAGACAGGCAATTACCAAAGTAAAGTAGCAAACAAGCCTCAAGGGTTTTAGGTCATACTTGCCATCAATTATGGCATAGTCCATGGTGGCAAAATCTGTAAGGCATACTCTTGCAACCATTGCAGTGCAATTCTTGTTCCCTTACAAGGCATGCATAATTATGGGTATTAACACCAGCCCTCTTGCCTCAAAACGGCGCAAATTAGAGCTTTCAAGTTCTTACTTTAATAATCATTTTTAAATGAATCTACATTTACATGGCGGGGGATCAGCAAATAAACTTACCACTGTTTTGGAAATCGAGATTATCCAGAATGCGTGACCCAGATTGGTGACATGGGAGTTAAAAAAGCCTTGTATGCAATGAAATTCTTGATTTTCAAATGATGCTGGAGAATCAAAATTGAGAAGTTTGAGTTTTCATCTTCATTAGGTAAGACACTTTTAAAATACACATGTTTTCCACTCAATTGCATGTATTGTTTCGATACAGACAAGTTTCTTTTGCACTGCATGACAAAAAGATGGTGGTTTGGAAACATGTCAAGTGCACAGCAATATCGATTAACCACGTGTTTTGGAGTTCTCAACAACGAATATGTCAAGGGAAGTACCAACGCGATTATTTTCAAGTTTGGCACAGGAGAGTCAACTGACCTGTTTGCACTTGTTTGCTGTCAGTCAGATTTCTGCATACTTTTTTCACAGCTGAGCTCTAAGAGGTTTTGCTATGTTCTTTATATATTATTTTTCCACAGTATCTCATTGTCTTTACTAAATGTATCAGATGCTTAGCGCTTTTTTAGCTTTTATCTCGAGGCGAATGCGTGACAATTGCATGACGTGAAGAACGCATCTGAACTGTTTTGGAGTACGAAGTAACTCCATTTCACGGTTTTAAATTTTCATGAATTTGCGGTGTCCATTGGATCCTGTCTGTTGCTTTCATTAAAAGGGGTCGACAACTCAGGGATAGACTGAGAGAAACCGAAGGATATCGCAACAAACATCAACCTTTGTTTTTTTTAAATTTATTTTTGATTGATTTATTTTTTTTACTTACGCTACTAACAATACTATACTCTACTTACAATACAATGCTTACAATACTTACTAACAATGTGAGATACTTACACCACTAACAGTGCTATACTCCATGCTTTACTTATAAAAATACAGCTACTTGCGGTACTTACAATATGGATTACATACACTACAACATCCAGAAAATAGAGGGGGCAGGGATGTATGGTAAATTTTAGTTAACTGTAGTTCTAACTCAAAGAGAAAAAAGAAAGATTAAACATCTTTTTCCCTCTGGTTCACTCAAATTTAGCTTTATATGCTTTGAATGTTGAAGCGAGGAAAATAGGAAGGGAATGTCTGGTAGGAAGGAAAGTGTAAAAAGAGAAAGAGACTTCAAACTGGTAAAAGGTTTTCAGAGAGAAAGGTTCTATTTCTTTCTTATATTGTTTTAAAAAAGGCTTAAAATTTTCAGTAGTTGGAATATTTCCTTTGCTTCTGCATAGCCAAATGTAGAATCTCACAAGTAACAGAACAAAGTTAATTGCAGCTTTGGTTTTGGAAGTTTAAGGCTTCAGACCCAAGACGACAAGACTATTAAAGACTCTCTGTCGAATGGCTTGCTTTGCGGGCGTTTGTTATTGTCATGATAAACAGAGAGCTAGCTGAACTTGTGAACTGACGAGTGTTGCGCGATGCGGAAAATTGATGACAGTTCTTTTAACTTGGACATTTCAGTTGGAAATTTACAAGAATGCCGTCCACAGAGAAGAAATATTTATGAAAGTGTGGTAAGTGCATATTTTCGAAGCGATATCATTTTATTAGACGAATACTCGCGGTTCACCTTTCAGCTGACCTTTCGTCTGTCGATTCATTTCTTCAGATTGCACAATCCGAACCAGCGCCAGAAGCAAATGTACGTGAACCAATTGGTGAAGAACCAAATAGAAGTTTTTGTGATTGCCAATCGGCTTGTAAAACCAAGCAGAAGAATGGAGTCGGCTGTGGTTGTCCTTGTTGCACGGCAAATTTGCCATGTGTGCAGAACAGATGTAAATGTGGCACTGGTCGAAAGCAATGTGCCAATCGGGTAAGTTCTTTTTACTGTGTGTATGCATATACTCTCAACAAGGCAAATACATTTTCTTTATTTTATATTTCTTTAGAATGTTCAAACTGTCCAGTTTCCGCAAGGCTGCTTATAGGCAGTTCATTTTGTGGGAACATGGTTATTTGGGGAAGGGAAATAGGCAAATTATACCATCCTGTGTTGTTAAAAAAGTGTGTGAACAGTATCCCGCCCCTGATAATGTTTATATGGGTTTCAGGGCAGAGTAAGTTCATGCTTCTTGTGTACTTACAGATCCAGGGCTGGAACCCGTGCCCTACCGTTTCTTTGTCTTGTAGCTGAAACAATGACTCTAGGACAATGTGCCCACCTTACACAATGTTCTGTTGCTTCAACAGTGTGAGTGGCTATCAATTCATATTCTGCTCAAAACCAAGCTGAACAATGAAACAAAATCTAAGAAGTTATAGCACACTTGATGTACAAAATATTACTATGGATACCAAACAATAAAAGAATGCAAGCACCAAAGAGCCTTGGAATCAATAAAGGTAACTAGTTAGTGCAAAAGGCTCATTAGCTCAATCGTGAAAGGTGGATAGGTTTGAAAAACCTTTCTGATTGTGGGTTCACCTCCTGCAGTCACCTCCCTTAATCTTGCAAAGTTTACCTTTGGTATAGATAGTAACCATAAACTGCCACTTTTAAGCCCTGGAGTCATACAACTTTGTAAGGGGTTTAGATGGGTGTATAAATGGAGGGGGGGGGGCTTATAATCGAATGTATTTTTTGGGTGACAGGTAGATTGGCCTTTAACAAGGGCAGTTTATAAGTGGCAGTTTACAGTATTCGCCTGACTACTCCATTATGATACTTTACTTGATATGACGTGACAAAGCCTGTTATTCAGTATACAAATGTTTTTTGTTCGCCTTAGTTTCATGCATACACCATTCCTTAAAAAATCACCTCATTATTCACAGTATTTCCTTGGATAAGAATCCACTTAAAAAAGGGGTTGGGGGGGTTGAACTAAGCCATTTTTATCTTACACTTTTTTTGACTGAAAGCTGCTCTGGTATTCTTGTACCAGATCAATTAGCTCAGGGCTCTCCCTAAGGGCAATTGTTGATGCCAGGTGGCTAGGATGCTCCTCAGGAAGAGAGAGCACCTGTTCTGCAGTTGCCTTGTCATCCAATCTTGCCTTTAGGATGTGGCCATCAAGTATGGAACGTATTCAAATGACGTCTGAGCTTTAACTAGTTCTGGATGCCAGCCTTTGGTGCATTTCGAGTACTGTTTTTTCCAGATCAGTTTGCCATCCTTTGTAGTGGCTTGCGGCCAGAAGGTTTGCATGTTGTGATCTAGTGCTGGAAGTAGCATTTGAATGCAGAATGCAATGAAGCTGTGAAAATAAAAGAGAACTGTCTTGAAATCAGTTTTGAAAGGAGACCAAAACCTGCAAGACATCCACTACAGTATGTTGATGCCTAAAGACTTGTATTGGTTTTTGAAAATTTACTGGTGCCATTTTATGTTGTCCTTGGTACATTTACATGCCCATACATTTGCAAGGTATTAGGGTCATCAATGAAAACAATAATTTGTAATGTACTTACTCAAAGGAATTCCTCTTGGGGGCATACTCAAGCATCATACTGTTGAAGTTCTCTAGAAAGCTTGAGTGCCTGCAGATGTAATGCAAGCAGAGTAAGTGGAACACAGTACATGTACATATAATGAATGTACCTGTATATGTTATCAAAAAATACAAGATGAGTAAACAAGTTTTTGAATTACCTTTTAGTTCATATGTTAGTTGTGGTTGGTGATTTGTAAACAGTTACACATAAGTCAACCTGCTCATTTTAATTATTTCCCAAATATGTCATGCAAGGTGGCTTCCAGAGACACCAAAAATAAGGAAAGAGTGAAACTTCCTATGGATAACAAATTTATATTTTTTCAAATTTCGGATTTTTTCTTTGTCCCATGCTCATGACGGAAATGAACACTTCATATTTAACAAATTGATGATTCTTTTTACGTATCTATGCAGCCACAAGTTACTTGAACCATACATAGAAAATCAAACATTCCGCCCATCTCTTGTCCACGATGACCTTTCTGAGGGCATCCATTGCCTTAGAACCCTTGTCAAGGAGTGGTTTTCCATTCTCTGCTGCTGTAAGTGGTCCATGAGAGCACTGCCCGTCACGCCATTCATGCTCTCCAACTACATGGTGAAGTACACCAAATTTCTTCTGTACATATGAAACAAAAGACAACAACAACAACAAAAACGTTGAGATATGCATTCCTAATAAATTTGCAGTGTATGGGTTTCCCTTGGCATATAACGTACTACCAACTACAAATTATTTGTTACAGCCAATTTTGTCTGAAATGTGACAATTTGAATACATCTGCAATGACCTTTAAAAGGTCAAATCTGTGAGAGAGCTTTGCTCAACCTACGTGTACTTCACTTTCAATTCCCCACAAACCACGAATATATAGCCAAAGAATAAATTAGTTTTACTTATATTTAACCTTGAAAATACATCCTTTTCTCCATCTCGTCTTGCTTTCTTTGCAGTAGTGGAACAATAATCTGGAGGTACAATTCCTTAAAGCAATAATTTTGAAATCAAACAAAGACAGTCGTCTGCAATAGCTTTGTGCACTATAAAATAGTCTTGAATACCTATTATATTATAACTTTGTTGTTACACAGAATATGTGGGGAAATACATGGAAGAGGCTTTTCTCACCATTCTGAACCTCAAACAAAGACACGTCGACATGGTCGATAAAGCCGCTTGCGTTCCTTTTGTTGGCAGGGCAGGTGCTACGGAGGAAACCAAAAACACCATTTTATAGAGCTCTGATATTTGTCACAATAAGAGAATCATCATCGTGAAAAAAATTAAGCCAGACCGCCCTTGAATCTTACAACTGAAATGTGTATCAATCATCACACTTACTGTAATAGAACTTCTGCAAATTTACTGTCGGTCAACTTTTGGTACTCCAATGCTTTCTTCGTACTCTTCCACTGCTCCTGGGCTGATTTCCTCAAGTAAATGACTTTCAAATCCTCTCACCTTTGAGATCTTCCACGGGACTTTTTAGACGCCGCCATTGCCAATAAAATATCTCGATCACAACATAGCCAAAATATGTTTCAAACGAAGCGATCCGAACAAACTATGCCCTCTATGGAGAACTACGATATTTAGACTGTCGATAAATAGCGATAACTGACTGAAAATCCCAACTGATTGCTCAGATTAATAGAGCTTAGAAAGGGCTACCACCAAACACTTCAAAATGGCGATTTTTGTATCATACGAAATTCAAGCAGAGGCGCGCAGAGCATGCCGTTTGACAGAGAGTCTTTCAGATAGTCGTTGGGTAAAAGTTTACGATCCTTTAGAGAAGCAATAAGGTGTTTCCAGCAAAGTTCTATTTTGCTGCAGAACCAGAAAAGATGCGTGAAATTTTCAGCTTCCTCGTGGCAAACTGTACACCTAATGTCATCTTTGTATGCCATTTTGACTAAAGGTATGTTTGTTGCCAAAGTTTGATGAGGGAATCTAAATTGAAATTCAATGAGTTTGGTGCTTTTGGTACATTTAATAGCAGTCATGTATGCATTATGCCAGATTAAATCACGAGCTTCTGGGAAAACTTTGCTCCAGGAGGAATCAAGACGAAATTCACAGGCTGCTCCTCATGAGAAACTGCCAGCGAGTTAATGACAACTCTTATCAAGCATCTTGTATTCGAAATGCACTTTCTCAAATGTTTTGGAGGGAAAAATAAGGCTTGCAAGTGTCATGATTAATATCAAAGCAAAAATGTTCCAATTCTTTAACTATCTAAAAGGTGTGGTGTAATTCTCCTGAAATGTACTCAGACAGTTTACCTTTTTTTACAAGCTGTCTTACATTTGTAAACATTTGCCCTTGAATAATTTAATACTTTGTTTCGTTACTGTAACTTTTTTATCTTTTTCTCTTTTTTGCAGCTTTGTTTTGTAAATAATTTATTGTTTGCAATAAATGTTCATGTAAGCCCACCCCTTTCATGCCTTTCAAATTCATATTTGTTTCTGCTGGCCTCTGTCGCTGACAGAGCCCTGTTACGCATGTAGCAAACTACATGTAGTGAAATACCATTACCAAACTGCACTTGTTTTTAATGAGTAATCTGTCAAGTTGGATTTAGAATTAGAACAACTGCCCTTTTGAGGCTGATAAAGTGCCAAACTCTTGGCAATAAATGATGCATGTAACAAAGTAGTGAGAGACCAGTTTTTCAAGGAGAAATCTGGCAAGTTGAATTCAAAACTATAACAACTGCCCTTTTGAGGCTGATAAAGTGCCAGACTCTTGGAAATAAATGATGCATGTAACAAACTAGTAAATCTTTAGACTATGTCAAGCTGAATTTACAACTATAAGTGGCCATGAAACTGATGCTAGGCAGTGCTAGTATGAATGATAGTCAGGGCTATCACTATACTGCTTGTCAGTGTTTCAGATTTTGGTGGTGACACTACTCTGGGATAATGTGGGTGAAACTGGTATCCATTGAGTTATTATAAGGAGAGTAACCATTATATCTTGCATGTATGGTTGAGTAGCCACTTTGTGGTGAGAATTGTGAGGGGGCCTGCTGATCAACAGATGGCTGCTGGTTCCGCACCCCCACTAACATCTGCATAAGTTTGAACTCATCCTGGCGAGATTTTTCCATATCCTCTCTAATCAGTTGATTCAGGTCACAAGTTGGATCATTTTCAATCACTCCTCTCATGAGCTGAATAGCTTCAGATAAGGTATCATCTTTGTTCTTACGCTTCGTCCCCCTAACAGGGACAAAATGCTTTTTTTCTTCTTTTCCCCCAGTATCAGAGGTTTCACAATTACCAACTGACTCTCCTCTTTCCTTGTTTGACTCAAAGTTATCAACAGATAATGCAGAGGGCTCAACTGCTTTCTCTGGATTGCAGGAGTCTCGTGTCTTTACCAGTGCATATGGCTGATTGAATGCTGCTCCATAACCTCGCTCTTGGATAAAATTTTGGACCCTGAAGCAGTTTTAATAGTAAGGGCAAGTTTCTTGCACTCTGCCACTAACTTCTTAAAGCCACTATCTTCTTAGATCGAAGTTGTCCTACAGTAAATGTGCATTCTTCATTCCTTTCAGCACACCTTGCCTTCAACATTTTTAGAATTTGTTCATAGATTGAACTGTTCCGCTGAATTTTGGATTTTGGAAAATCAATTTTTCTTTGAAATTCTCATTAGAGATGATTATGTCAATGAAATCTTTGAGCTGTCCTGCTGCCCACTGTGATGTCCGGCCAGCTTTCGACTTTGTAGATTTCTCACCAGTTGGGAAATGATGTAACTCCTCTTCACATGAATCTTCTGAATCATTGTCAGAGTTTGTTGACATGGTACTAAGTAATAAAGAAGTAATATAATTTAGTTCAAAAGAAAAAACACACAAAAAGAACATTTGGTCATTCAATTGTTTTACAAGCACCGAATGAATTCTTCTGGTTCATTTATAGTATACTTTCTTTGGGTGGCTTTGTGTATTTGAGGCCATACAAAAAATGGCTGGAGTTGTGTTATTAAACAAACCAAACCAACAAACAAGAGCTGTTATTGATAACAAACGCATTTGCATGTTTTTGTCATTTACATATGTCAACTGTTAAACATGAGGACTCTTTAGCAAAATTACTTTTCTGGTTGACACAATAATAACGGGTGACTGTACTGATGTCTTTGTAAAATAAATAACAGGTCTGATCTTATAGTCTTCTTGGTTTTCTAGACAAATTCAGGTTCCCAGAGTCTCCAGTTTTTAGTTTCGTTTTACTAATCGGAATGTCAAAAATTGACAAAAAGCTCAACCCCAGAAACTACCAAACAGAAAGTTATGCAAGTCTTACCTAATGGTACATCTTATGTACGTACGTCTTACCTGATGGTACATAACCTTTTGATTCTAACTGTTTTGATGGCATGGGTAACACTGCGATGTGGCGGCAAATGGTATCTTTGCTGGAATTCTGCTTGTGAGCAAAGATTACTTGGCCATGTGATAAAATCTGGGTCATTTTTGACAAAAACTGTAACAGGATTTGCCTTATGTGGGATCCTGAGGGAACATACTTTCCCCAATCTGGAGCCCTCCAAACCCGTGATGGCGTCTCGAAATTCTGCCTCCGCAATTCCACGTAAGCTTCGAGTGGCGCTCTGCTTAAAGGCTCGGAATGTAAAGACGGGTCCGGGGAAAAGAACGCATGCGGTCTTGATTGCAAACGTTGTTGGCTGTGGTTTTTCCTCATCCAATGTCAGGGTTATCAACTCGCTCAAAAACTAAACAGGGAATAAATGGTGATTAATGACCACAAGTCATACTAAACTAAAGGAACCAACCTTTTTGGTGGTTTAAAATCGTTGTATTGTAAGAGCTAGAGTATTTATTGTAGTCGATTTCCGCATTTTGTTTCAATCGTCTTGAACATTGCATCATATTTTGCAGAGAGGAAAAAAAAAGGAACAAAGTGGAATGTATAATCTGTAGGTATCGAACCAATGACCTACTGAGTACTTAATCTGCACTGTGAACTCACTCACCCGGGTAAGCAAATCATCACTTGCATATTGGAAAGAGCAAGGAGAATCCAACTTGTTACAAATATGTGATATAAGTCGACACAAATGGATAATCATGAACTATTTTTATCAGGGAATAAGTAGAGTTTTCATAGTGAATATGGGGTTTCTAAATTTTTGAAAACATGGATTTAAAACAATTACATCGTAAATTGTAGGCGAGGGTATATTAACTGGAAATAAACGCTCTTTATATCAATTGAGAATGTCAGACATTTTGCCCCACGGACAAGTAGCCCCCACTTTCTGGACAATAAAAAACATTAAAAAACAACTAAAAACAGTAATAATCACAGCACGTGTAATGTAAGCGAGCTGAACAAATGAAAGCTAAAATTCCTAAAGAGTGCTTAGGCCTAATCACTGAAACGAGCGCGTAGGCTTAATCAGTAAAGTGGGGGCTATTTGTCCGTGGGGCGAAATGTCCGGATACCTCAATTGATCTAAAACTGCTACTTTACCTCAACAAAGATTTCCTTTTGGGATTCTGCCCAGGAAACGTAACTGAGGGCCTTTTCAAGAGTTGATTTCTCAATCTCTTCACCTGGCATTTGTGGTTGCTGTCCTTGTAGGAGTTGGTCCGTTACTGCATTAAGTACGTGTAGTGAAACGGCCATTCGTAGGACAATGTCAACCTTCTTGGTCTTTGGTGGAATCCGGCCTTCGCTGATGGCTGCGTTCACCTCAGTGATAAATTCCTTGGTGATAATATTTAATAGAGGTCTTGCTTCCTCGCTCATGGAGCAAGTTGCCCGACTGGAGTGGAGCCTTGCGATTTCAATGAAGATGTCATCGCAGCTAGCGAGTGGCGAAGTCTTCAAATACTCTATGGCTTGTTCAGTTTCTTGTGGCTTTGGGTGCAGACACTTAGGAAAAGTTATTAGGAACCTGTCCAGTGGGCCATGTCCTTGGTCATGGACGGTAAATAGAGGTGTGGCGAAAGGTACTTGTGTTGGGCCAAGGATACAAAATGGAGTGTTTTCTGCGATTTCCCTTGAACTGGTGGTAGCGTAATGGTAGGAAGTTTGTTCCCCGGAAAACAGTTGACATAAGACTTGGACGTCTCCTGTAGCCTTTTCTTTGTCAGATTTCAGTAACTTAAAAAGGACGTCAAAGATCTCTGCGGATAAGAGGTATCCCTTCTCGTTCGCAGCTATAGTTTTTACTATTCCAGAAGAAGTGCATTTGTTTATAACGCTGGACAAAGAATCCTGTTCCCTTGCCACAGCGGACATTGGGGAGACTGCACATTCTTTTAAGGCCTGCGATTTGCCTGTTGTCGGTGGTCCAACGAAAACGGTGTAGAAGTTGAGCGGCATTTCCTGCGAGCCATTGATCAATGTGGTTTCCATTCCAGCAACAAA
>BLFK01001048.1:1161340-1163840 GCA_014634185.1 Astreopora myriophthalma | reverse complement strand
GACTTTCCTTTTCAGAGTCTGGTTGCAATTGTCAGGCTGGTCAGACAGATCTGCTGCTGATGAACTACCACTGGTACTTTCGTTAATGTCAACTTTTCTTTTCAGAGTCCGTTTGTCAGGCTGCAAATTTAGGAAGAAAAATTACAATACAACACAGAAACTGTATTTAAAAGGGGAGGCATAATAACCTATTACAGTTTTCTAACTTATGGCCCTCAAAAATAACAACTTGGGTGGAGATGATAAAAAAAAATTGCCTGTGCCTTGTTTTTGAAACTCATTTCTCAATGTTTGGATATCCTGATGAAAGTTTGATAATTTAGATTTCTCATGCAGTGAAGTTTTTTGTTTTTATATATACTTCAAATAGTACAATAAATATTATGTCAGCTTACCACAGAATAGTCACGTCCTTTTCGAACATGTCGTCTGCGTTCGTTGAGGATATCAAGAACATGCTGTTTTATGCCTTCTTTTCCAAACCCCAAAACTGGAAAAGAACATTCCTCATTAAGGTCTTCTACCAAATTCTGCAGCTGCTCTTCAGCCTCTTTATTGTTTTTAAACGTTGGTATGTCATTTCCAGGCCATCTTTTAATGACTGAAGCCCTGATGGCTTTCCTCCTGAAAAAATAACAACAACTAGAATTAAATCAATAAACCTAAGTTACGTATACATTACCTAGATATCTATTTACTGTTTCTGGAAGGTGAATTACACTTCAGTCCAATTCACACATGCTGAAAGCAAAATGGAAACCAAGTAGTTACCCTTCACATCAAGAAGGGTATTAAGCTGGAAATAACTTTTGAATGTATCGTAATAGCCCCAAGGAGAACAAGATGCAGGATCATGCCATGTAGTTTGCAAAACTTGTTCCTCTGCAGTTGATTCCATCAAGCCTTTGTCTCTTGTGCATAGCGTAGGATAGATTTATTCTTTAAATGTTTTCTTTCTAACTATTGTGAAGCACTCTGGACAAAAGGGATGGGTGCTATGTAAGACTTGTATTATTATTACTATTATTACTATCATTATCATTATCACTATCATTATTATTCATTGACTTCCAGGTTTTATAAATTCTATGGTAGGAGCACTTACTTGGCTTTGTAAATACGCTGGTTCATTTCTGACAATTGCTTGATGCTGGTTTTAGATGGTTTGTTTCGGTGTCCTGCTTTTGTAACAACAATGGGTAGTTCAGACACTAATTCTTTTAAGCGCATCTGTTCACCGACTGTGCTTAGTCCACAAGCATTAAATTGGGATGCAGATCCTTCTTTTGCAAGGAATATCCGGGCTTTGCCATCTATTTCCTGTTCTGGAGAAAAATTGGGCAGAATTACTGTCCATTTCAACAAAAATGGCCAGAAAATCCCTGTGGAGAGCCGTAACTTTCGGTTGAAAAATCAGCGCAGTATGTACAACAAGGAATTTTGCAAAGACTGGGACTGTTCCATACCGACTGGTTTTTCTCGCAAATGGTAAACGATCTAGACCTAAGAAAGGGGTCTTAATAATTACGTTACATAACGTAAAGGAGCACGGTCACGGTGATTTTGCTGTATTTTGGTAAAAACTGCTTAAATATTTGACAAAGAACCTGTTGAAATTCCTCTTATAACATTGGGAAGAAAACATTAAGGTTTTCCTCGTAGGAAGAACAAACCATAATCAATTTTTAGCGATTTCTCTAAAATACAGAGAAAGAACATTGGCCAATTTTTTCAAGTTGCAATCTACTTCCATTCTAGCCATCCGCAGCCAAACATAATTAGTTTCTGTGCACTAGGAGGGTTATTCTTAACAAAACTCTACCATTATTTTAAGGATTCCGTTGAAACAAATAGTGACACTAAAAATGAATGACACTGGCCCTTAAGTTTGCGCTCATCAGAGATCCGAAGAATGTCAACTCCTGAGCATCTAATCCCGAACACATCGCCAAAAGAAACTCAACCAAAAATCCTCACTCGTTTAACTTTACACTTCAGTCACTCCCATTAGGCCTTGCTTCAAGTTCTACCTGAAGTAATGCGCTTTCTTTCCACCGCAAAAATTGACAAACAAACATGCAAACGAAAACTGGCATATGGTAAACTTAATTAATACATGGAGCGCGTTGAGATCGCAAACAGAATACTAAAACAGGTTATCTTGTCCACAAGTTGTCCTGTAGTCAATTAAGTCACTTTAATTTATATTAACACTTACCTTCGAACTTTTTTGCGATGTCTTCATTGAATTTCGACTGAACCTTTCCACGAACGTCTTCCACCGTCCACTCCCCGTCCATCGTTGCAAGGACGAAACGAAAGCACGCCAACTCTGGCTGACTATCTCCATATATGGACAAGCTCATGTACAAATATGGACAACGTCGTGTCCAGTCTCGCTCGCATACACAGCGGCGGTCTCAAGTTTGGCGGGGAATTTGTAAATTATTTGTATAAAACTGATGGAATCGAGATCGGTTTTTCGAGTTCAAGAGAATAT
>BLFK01001048.1:1128840-1138840 GCA_014634185.1 Astreopora myriophthalma | reverse complement strand
CAGACTTGGGTCATGTCTCGTGTCTGTGCCTACTGTTCCTCTGTTCCCCTGTGCCTACTGTTTCTCTGTTCCTCTGTGCCTACTGTTCTGCTATTCCTCTGTGCCTACTGTTCTGCTATTCCTCTGTGCCTACTGTTCCTCTATGCCTACTGTTCCTCTGTGCCCTCTGTTCCTCAGTGCCTACTGTTCCTCTTTGCCCACTGTTCCTCTTTGCCTACTGTTCCTCTCTGCTCTCTGTTCCTCTGTACCCTCTGTTCCTCTGTGCCTACTGTTCCGCTATTCCTCTGTGCCTACTGTTCCTCTATGCCTACCATTCCTCTGTGCCCACTTTTCCTCTGTACCCTCTGTTCCTCTGTGTTCTCTGTGCCCTTTGTTCCTCTGTGCTCTCCGTTCCTCTGTGCCCACTGTTCCTCTGTGCCCACTGTTCCTTTGTGCCCACTGTTCCTCTGTTCCTCTGTGCCTACTGTTCCTTTGTTCTTCTGTGCCTAGTGTTCCTCTGTGCCTATTTTCCCCCTGTTCCTCTGTGCCTACTTTTCTACTGTTCCTCTGTGTCTACTGTTCCTCTGTTCCTTGATGCTTGTGCCTAGTGTTACTATGTATAATGACGTCAGTGAGGTCGTCGTACACAAACCATGAGCCACTTTTACATGGGCCTGGGTTGATAATGACCCTCTTTCAACCTCGGGTTAGGTGATGACCATAAACTGTTTTCATGAACCTGGGTTGTCTGGCATAAAGGTGGGTTGATCCAACCCAGGAATGACCCGCGTTAGCCTGGGCTGCAGGGTTAGCTCTTGTGAATGATTAGAGAAGTTTGATGACAGAAAGTTTTCCCCCAATGATGACCTATAGCTTGGTTTCGTGTAAAGGCAGCCTAAGATTGTAGCCCTGTTGAGTCATAAGCCAGTTCCACTTTGTAATTATTACTAACTGAGTTTTAATTTTTGAATGATTGATTAGTATTGAATAACTACCCGATTTGCAGTTTTTCACGTAAAGGAAGATCTTCTTTGAGGTGGATCCACAAAGCCGCAAGAGCTCTGGTGCTGCGGGAACTCCTTTTGATACCCTCAGCATTCTGCTCCCGCGGCTCACTGATTTGTACACATATTCTTTATAAAGCAAAAAAATGAATTTTACATGCACAGGCCTTTTTTTTTTCTTTTCAAAACAGTGTAAGGAGCAGTAACAGGCATGTGTGCCAGCCTGTAGCTAGCCAGCCCACTGTATATTAACCTAAGAGGCAAATACAGAACTAGTTCATTGAAGCTAAACATTAGGCTGCAGAAGACATTTCACTGTTGAGATGTTCTGTAGCATACACACATCATACCTGGCCCAGTTGTTCAAATCCCAGTCAAGGTGCTTTACAACAGTTTTGTGGGTTAAAAGAAGATCTTAAGCCAAACTTTTGCTATTCATCTGTATAGCTTTCAAGATTGTTTGTTGTATTACTCTACATACAATATAGCAAATTTTGAGTTAGAAAATGAATCGTAAGTATGCAGAATATGTCAAAAATAGAAAAATGAGAGCTCAGTGGGGGACTGTAAACCAACTCTTCTAAGGCCATTTGTCTAAAATCTGCTCGTGCAACCCATGCTTGAATTTTGCCAGTGGGCAGATTACACCAAAACAAGACCATAGCCATTTTAGAAGAAATTCTGTTAGACAGAGTTTTGGCATTTTTCAAAATATGCAAAATTTAGCATTTCCCTATTTTGCCAAAATTCTGGTTGACAGATTTGTGTTTTTCCACAAATGTTTCAAATCCTGAAATTTTGAGGTGGGGTCATAATTTATGGCCAGATTTTGAGGCAAACGGCCTTAAAAGTTATAGTTTCCAGTCCACTGAGCTCCTGTTCTTCTATTGCTGACATTTTGTGAGTACTCACAATTCAATTTCTAACTCAAGGTCATCTATTTTGTATTTAGAGTAATATAACACACTGTTTAGAAAAGCTGTGCAGGTGTTAAAGTGTAATACAGGTTCAAGATATTTTTCTAGCCTACAAAACTATAGTACACCGGCTTAAAGTGGGACTGCCATGGTAGTTTATTTAAGTATTAACTGGCAGAAAATTGGAACTTGGTACTTAAGCTGCCAAGTAACAATGTTTCTGACAAACCGAGAATAAAATATGAAATGATTTTTAACAGGAAAAACTGAAATGCCTTTCCTTGAGCTCCCTGTTCATTTTGCCTGCGTAGCATGTGCCAGAGCTCAGGTTCTTGGGCACACGCGAGGGTAAGAGACACGGAACATGGACGTACGTGTTTTTCCCGTCACGTGTGCCCAAGAACATCGTGCTCTCTTCACTCAAGTGCTTGCTACGCAGGCTATCATTCGTGTTCATAGTGAACGCTATCCGTAGCGCGAGCACACGGTATAGGGAAATAGGATTCACTAGTTCCATGCGTTCGGACCAAGCCCGCCCGTTTAAGCGCTCACGCGCTTGCGCCCGCTTGTGCATGCTAGTGAAAACCAGGCCTTAGCATTAAAGATATAACCAACCTTTTGAAATCGACGCTGTCAAGTCCAGGAAAAGCCGTGAGAATGACTTGTTTGGTTTGTTTTTGAGACATACCTTGGGTGAAGGTTGTTTGCTTCACCCTCCCATCCCGATTTAACTCGTCCCATGTTTTTCCTCTTGGAGTCGACTTCACTTTTTCTTTTAACCACACTAACTCCTTTTTGATTTCTCTTCCAGTTGGTAGCGAATCAAAACTGCTCTCCCAGGAAGATCCTGAATCACTACTAGACATCTTGAAAAGTTCTCGTTGCACCGTGGCGTGGTCTTCAGTTAAACAAGACTTGTCAAGTTAAATGGGACAATCAAGAACAATAAAACGTAAATTGAAACTAGCGGCTTCTTTTGTGCGTCCCTCGGGTAACCCACTTCCGTTGGGAGTGAAAACCATTATTTATTAATAGATCAGCGCGATTTGGGTTTGAATGTGCTTTTATCAACACCCTCGTGGCATCACTGACAAGTCGACAAAAAAAAGGAAAGGTTGGTTAAAATCAGGCGTTGGCCATTTTCCGAGTCATTTCCTTGGATGAAGCCGACAGGAATCGTTGCGTTTTTCCAGTCGCACGAAAATTAATACATTCTCTGTAAGATGTTCTTTAGAAATACATGGTATAGTATTTCAATAAATGAAAGCGGGCGTGACCAGGAAACCTATCACAGTGCATTGTTTGCTCTGATGGGGTATCAAGTTCCTTGTGCCTAAGTATTTGGGTTAATTGTCCTGTTACACTACAGTTTGCACATTTATTTTACCTTTATTTACACCACTTTTTAAAAAAAAGTCAACAAATGAGCAAAACAAAAACGTTTTTAATTGACTCACAGCCTGAGGTATGTTCTTAAAATGTTGTTAAATTTTCGTCAATCTCGGCCACATATTTGGAGGAGCTAAGTCTGCCTGGTAGGGGCTTCACCTTAACAGTTTTCACACAATCAAAAAAGTAAATATTGGTATATTGCAACTACAGTGATGCGGCCACCCAATACAATTTCCGTACTTTCAAATAATGCCCTTTCCTTTTGACGGACAGCACCGGCGATGAGAAATTGAGGTTCTACTCCCTAATGCGACAGATTTATATTTTCCGAAAATGTTCTTTAAAGAAAATGAGTTTAATTTAAAAAATTGCATTCCGATGAAATATGTCAATGACACTGAACAGAGACTGTCGTGAAACTGGTAGCCTGCGTAGCAAGCGTTTCCAGCGGCGAGAAGTGAATTCATTTTTCTGGACGCGCGAGAACTCTTTCGTTTATTTTGCTCTCACCCCATTTTTCGCGCGGCCAAAACGTCGAAAAGCGTTCCTTGTTCTCCTTTGCTCTCAAACCACACGGAAACGCTTGCTACGCAGGTTATAAAACTGCATGTTGGGCATAATATAGATGCCTTTACGTTGGCCATTCGGTAGCCTGTTAGAGAGCCAATAGGGTCTATTTCGGCGATGGATTGTGGGGCGGGCGAAATACACGCGCGCGCAAAATTGCGAGGAGACGCGATGCTACTCACGCGAGGGGATTAATCGGCCGGAATAGATCCCAAAAACGCAGCTTGGGTACGCGTAAGTCATTGTATACGAACCAAACTGACAGTACCATGTACGGTTATCCCGGTAAAACTAGTTGTGCAACTAATGTGGACGTCGGAATGTCGAAGTCCAATTTCCTCCCTATTCAGATGATTTATTTTGAAAAAACGGCAAGTCTAATGTATGATATTTCTACTAATGAGGCTCCTTCTTTAATTCAGCAGCTTTTTACGAAAGCAGGAAATGTGCATGGTTATGGCACAAGATCGGCCACTAGAGGAAACTATTACGTTAAATCTTCTAGACTTGAATTTCAAAAAAACTCATTTTCGCGTTCCAACACCTGTGTTTGGATCATTTTACCTCTAAAATTACGTCATGTCAATAAAAGTAGGTTTAAAAAGGAATTACATGTGTGTCTACTTAATATTCTAGAATCAGAAAATGAATATATTGGTGTATCTGAACTTATTACGAGGTTGCCTAAAGTAAAATTTGCTGTTTGATTTTCCACACGATAATTTATAATATATCGCTACGATAACGATAACTTGCCTGCCCACTCTGTTGTTGCTTAGTCTCTTTTTTTCTTTTCTTCTTTTCTTCTTTGTTTTCGATTTCAGCTTCCATAATTGTCAGCAATTTGTGTAGGTCCTAACCACAATTCCTTCCCACGATATTATAAAATGTATTCAAGATAAAATAAAATTGCAGCTAATTTTCAGCTTTAAGTAAATATGTATTAGATATCTTTGTACACCCCCAGCCTCGATTGGCACTGCTATTTGCGGGATGGTTATTACTATATCTCAATTATTTTTTTCCTTTTTTTACATCTTGCTACTTTATTGCTAAATTAACTGCGATGATCATTCTTCACTTTCATCTACAACCGCAGTTCACATATGAATTATTTCATATACACTTCACATCATTTCACTCCTCTCGGGAGATATGAACTCACTAAATTGACCTCGCACCCGATGTGTGACTTCATAGCTCAATTGGTAGAGCATCGCACCGGTGTCGCGGAGGTCACGGGTTCAAATCCCGTTGAAGTCCTGATTTTTTCAGGCTTCTCCTTTCCAATTGCTTAAATTGGAAAATTAACTGCGATGATCATTCTTCACTTTCATCTACAACCGCAGTTCACATATGAATTATTTCATATACACTTCACATCATTTCACTCCTCACGGGAGATATGAACTCACTAAATTGACCTCGCTCCCGATGTGTGGCTTCATAGCTCAATTGGTAGAGCATCGCACTGGTATCACGGAGGTCACGGGTTCGAATCCCGTTGAAGCCCTGAAATTTTTCAGGCTTCTCCTTTCCAATTGCTTAAATTGGAAAATTAACTGCGATGATCATTCTTCACTTTCATCTACAACCCCAGTTCACATATCAATTATTTCATATACACTTCACATCATTTCACTCCTCACGGGAGATATGAACTCACTAAATTGACCTTGCTCCCGATGTGTGGCTTCATAGCTCAATTGCTAGAGCATCGCACCGGTATCGCGGAGGTCACGGGTTCGAATCCCGTTGAAGTCCTGATTTTTTCAGGCTTCTCCTTTCCAATTGCTTAAATTGGAAAATTAACTGCGATGATCATTCTTCACTTTCTTGCTACTTTATGTTCAACACTCCTTACTGCTTACCTAGCAATGTTTCATTTTACTGATTTAGAGCGTTCACCTTAAGCTTACAACTTTTAATCTTAAACCACATAATCTGTATATTGAGACGCTAACACAGGTAAAAAATTTCCAATTACATTGTCGGTACCTCGCCACTGCCTCCACATCCTGTCATTGAGGTAGGACTGGAGATCATCTCTTGAAATACTGCGTCGTGCCTTGATGGGAAGCTTCAAATTTGCCCATGCAGATTCGGCCTCTTGGGTGTGAATCCCTGTTACTGGGTCCAGGAAATTATCAGCATGGACAACGATCCAATGACTAGCAACCCTGTTTGGTAGATGTCGTTCCAGGTTTTGGTAAGCTGCCCAGTCGTCAGTGTACACAACACTAGCACTGCCTGGCTGCAGGCATTTAGCGATTATGGGTACAAGTGTTGCGTGATCTCTCCTATGAACCACTTCGAAGTAACCTTTAGCAGGTCTTGTGGCCGTTGTAGCTGACGTTAACATCTCAGAACCATACTTTCATTCAATATTTAATACCACGTAAAAACTGTAACAAAACGATAACAATACACTGATTGGACACAACATAATTATAAGGATCATTCGGTAAAACTAAACAAGATTACAATATAAATTCTGCGTGAAATGGAATGTTCATACAAAGCAGCACAACATTCGATCAACAATTTACAGATAAAATTCATAATCAATGCAGCTTAATCAACGGGAAGATCAAACTTAAATTAAAGACCCATAATCATCGTACCTCTTTTCCCTTTTAGCGCAAAGGTGGGACGTTTAAACGTTCTCTTAAGGTGCACGTTACGATAGTCGCTTATTGCTGAACCTTTTGAGCCTCGCCTCTGATGGCTATTGTGCATGTCCATTTCCGTCACGCAATGGACGGACATTGCAAACGTCACAGCCGTGGAAAGTACACTAAACACCCATATGTCAGGTCCTCGCCTTCCTCGGTTGTACTAGTCATCAACGATCAATCAATAAATAAGTGAAAACGTAAATAAATACATCAGGTTACCAAAACAACAATTACAATTGTCCAGATATTTTATGCGTACCTTAGCCTTGTGATTGAATTTACTTTCATCGCACTTTATAAAAGCAGCTGCCCCTGTGCCAAAGGGGATAAAGGGATTGTTCATGATATCCATGGAACAAATATCTTCCAGTCTTCTAAGAATATTACACACCAGGTTTCTGTTCAAAGACATCATCCGCGCCGTTTGTTTCCGACTCTGGTCTGTTGACCAGAAATAGATTAATAAAATGATATCTCCTAGAGGAATTTTCGGGTAATTCGCGAAAAAACTGTTGGATCGTATACTCCGCTTTTTTCTGCAACTACTGCATCTCCTAAACGGAATGAAAAAAGTCACCTTACTGACATAGACAATGAATGCAAAGCCTTAAATCCAGATTTAAGAAAAAATAGAATGCGGCTATGCGATTAACTTTCTGTCCTTAGCAATACCTCTCCACCAACTCCCTTCCTATTCCAGGTTTGCAGGCCTTGGGATTCCACAAAGGGGGCTGCTTTAGACAAACTCTTCCCCCCAACCCCGTCGCCTCCTTTCTACTAGCCGAACTGGTCTACGAGAAAAAAAAATGAACAACACGGCTGCTGCTGACTCATCCTACCGTTGTCTTCACACACTCCAGCCGTATAGTTTTGTGCGCATTGTATGCCGGCGCGGAAAACTATACTGGAGTGCGAATACATGGTATAACTTCCAGAAAGCCGGTAGAAATATATCACTTTTTATATTACCGAGAAGTGCATTCTCGTTCAAATTCTGAAACGTGGTACTTGGCTACCATCTCAGAAAAGCTTTCGGCTTCACTCCTTAATGCCTACTCAGCTCATGCCAGGCCGGGCTTGTATGTTTTCAGTCAAGAGGTCTTCCTTCATGATTCCCCTTTTCCTGCTTAAATATTACTAGCGCTCAAAGAACCAGCCAAAATACACTGAACTGGCCACTGATATCCATCTATGTGGACATCTGATCTTGCAACCATGGCCATGTTAGCATTGCACCCTTGACAAAGCAGGGGCTTCGCAAGTAATGACCTGTTTTGCAGCCATCTGATGATCCTTGATGAGGATGCCCGACTCAAAATAGTGAAATATTGAAGGTCCATTTGCGGGGGACTAGGAAGCGCTGAGCCGGGGAACAGCCAACAACTTTGAGGACCACGAGTTTGTAAGTTGCTTTCCTACACGCATTTAATTATTAACTGCTTCTGTCAGCAACAATAAAACTATGCAGAGCTTTAGGTTTAAGGCATTGAAAGAAGTATGCAAGGGGGCAAGAATCAGATGCAACACAAAACACAAGACGTATGATGAAAGAAAGATGGACTGGTGAGGTCGAATTCAACCAGAAGTGCTTTATGCCCGTTGGACTTTGACACGCCAGAGTTCTTGATGTCTTACATCCTTCACAGCTTTAATGTCAGATTAATTGCTCTTAACGAAGAGTTTATTAATGTGGGTAGATGTCAATGGACCTTATCATCAAAATAAGAGGCAACAGTACTGAACGATGATTGGTTGAGACGGAGGGTAATTTTTCTTCGTGGAGGGCTCAATTATTGGCCATCTTAACCCTGTTACATGTAAACTAAAGTTTGTGGGGTTTTTTGCGTTTTTCTTTTGAACGGTAGTGTTTTTCACCTTGACATGTCAATGACTTTTGGTTCGATAAATCTTATTGAAATTAAAGTTATGGCATTGGTTACTAAACTATGGTGGCCCATTAGGGCCATAGAGTTTTTTTACATCTTTCTAAGTTTTTTCTTAGTATTATTCTTTTTTTTTCTGTTTTTTCCCTTTTTGTTTTTTTAACCTTTTTTTAAATTTTATTTTTATTTTATCTATTTAGTTTTATTTTGAAACTGCAATTATTTTCAAAAAAATTAATAATAAAATAAAATAAAAGCCAATTTAAAAGAAAATTATTTAGAAATTAAATATATATATATATATATTTAGAAATTAAAAAAAAATTGACACGTGGCCCATGAGGGCCATAAGCCCACAGAGGCCATAGCCCATCAGGCATTTCAACGTTAGACATCCCAATGCATTCTGGGATAGTGATTGTGTTTGTGCCATCTGCCAAACACTATCGGTGATTTTACAAAATGTCGAAGCGGAAAGAGCAGGATTGGGATGCGTTTAGAGCATGAGTGGGCAAGAAAAGAACAGGGAACAACAAAACAGAGTCAGATGGATTCGAATTTCTAACAGTGCAACGCCTTTCCTCATCTGTTGAAGGCAAGTGTCAAAAATATTCACGTATCGGTCCACTAACCATGGTTCCCCTCGATTGCGAAGCCACGCTCCAAAATATTAAAGAAGCATGCAAAAAACACTTCCAGCTCACCGATATGGAGTGTGATTTGCTTGCTGGTGAGAGGGGACCATCTTACACCGACACAAGCCAAATAAAGAATTGGAAATTGCTTCACATCAGATTTATCGAACCTGCTGGTTCTCTGGATACCGCAAGGCCAGATGCCCCGAATCGACTGCGTGAACGGCTTGACGAATTTCCTCAGTCAGCACCGGCGAGACCAAGCAAGTTTGTGGGAATAGAAGGTAGAAATCCCCCCAAACCATCCATGATGCCTGCAACCATGCCCTTAAGTGTAATGTTAAAGCTTGGAAAGGTAATTACTCCTAAAACTGATTTCGTTACTTTGACACTTGAGGAGTTTTCTGTCAAGGACATGACATGGCGCGAACCATTTCAAGTAAGGTTTTCATTACAAAAGGAAAAATTTGCAAGCGGGACCTTCCGCAATGCATATGAGGCAAATGCACTGTCAGGAATTCAGGATGGAAAGTATGTATTGAAAAAGATGAAGGAAAACCAAATTCGTGACATTGAGGAGTTGTTTAATAGCGTAGAAGGTCATACACGTAAAGCTGTTCAAATGAATTCGCTGGCCCGCAATTTTGCAAAGAATTTAGAACTGGAGAAGCCACAGGAGTTTGGTGACACATTCTCCTACACGAAAGTTTACTTAGGCAAACTAAACGGAGAGTACATAACTGTGGAAAAGTTCTTGGATGGCACCACCCCATTCTCCAAGTATGTTAACAATACAGGAGACATCTACCATGATGGAAGTGAAGTCTCTCTGAAAGCAGAGACCTTTGTCCATTACACCAATGTAAAGTCAGGCAAAAAACTTATGGTTGTGGACATTCAAGGAAAAGGTTACTGTCTTTGCGATCCTGAAATAGCCAGTGCAGA
>BLFK01001048.1:1118840-1126340 GCA_014634185.1 Astreopora myriophthalma | reverse complement strand
GCCATTGCCATCATGCCTTCAGTCCCCTCGCACCGTTCTTCAATAGCCTCTGCCATCAAATCAACAAATGTACCCCCATGTTGCTTGAGCTGATCAACTGCACCATCTAAACCCGGCAATTGCACTCCCTGAAAACAGCCACCGTTGACCTTGGCCAAATAGAACCTGACAGTTTTAAGCTTCTCAACTTCTCTCTCCTTCAGTGCGAGTAGATGTTTCTTGGCTTTTGCCATGGCAAGTGAAACAGTCACAGCATCAACTTTTGTTTCCTGGAATGCAGCTGAAAGACATGCTGCTGTCTCTAAGAGATCAACGAAGAAGCAAGAGAAGATAAACAGTTTTCCTGACTTCCATTTCTTTAAATATCCTTTCAGTTTGGCTCGGTCATCAGCTTTCACGGATGTGTCACTGCTACAAGACTCGAGATGCTGAATGAAAATACCAAATTTATCTACCAGGACTTTAAGTGCGTTAAGTTTGTGAATGATCCATCGTGTCCCGCTTGCACGTTTTGGTTTCACTGATCCTTCCACAAACTCCAATGAATCTTTGTAGATGTTACTCAGCTCTTGAAGACCTCGAAGCCTTTTAGGACTTTTCTCGTACAGATAGTAGAGTTTCAAAAGGCAGTCATCAATCTCTTTAAAATAAGTGCGACTAAAAGCATCTTTTAATGCCAACTCCAAGCGATGAGCAATGCACCAGACAAATAGAAACCACGGATACTCCTTCTTCAGAATTGCTTTTACTCCCCCCTTTTCTCCTCTATTAGTACTGCAGCCATCTCCTCCCAGTCCAACATGTACTGGTGGTGTTGTGGCTGTTACGTCTTTCAGACCTGTGTCAGTAAGAGCCGTCTTTATACCATCAACGACTCCTTGAGCCGTGGAACTTGACAGACACTGTAAGGAGAGGAACCTCGTCTTCACTGCAATCTCTGACTCTTGGTTAATGTTGTCTGTCGGTTCTCCATCTGGATCAAAATAAAGGACGAAAATGGCTTCTTGTTCAGTCACAGAGCTATCTGTGGTCCCATCAAACAAGATGCTATAGAACTTTGCTTTGGTTATGTCTTTTGACAACTCTTGCTTGAGCTCCCCAGCTTGAAAAGATAAGAACTCACGCGCTGCGGTACGATTGTTATGTGTTGAGCCTAGTCGAACACCATGCCTTTTCTCTAGTTCAATGATCTTCTCATACTTGATGAGGGGCATTTCCTCTTTCACTACAAAGTATGAAACGTCAAACTTCTTCCTGAAAACTTCTTCTTGTTCTTTACTCAGTTTGAACTGTAGAGGTCGCTGGTTTCCTGTAAGCATTGGAGGTGGTGGAATTTGACCCAATCTTCTCTTGTACAAAGCCAGGGCTTCATTATGTGCTTCTGATTTCGCATGATCAATAACGTTGGAAAGCTTAAAATTGACTGACCCATCGATCCACGATCTTGCAAAGTTACGCCTTTTGCTTATCGCTTGTTCAAACTCGACACAGACAGTGCATTTGAGCGTGGAACAAAACTTTCCCTTTTCACATTTATCAACGTCGTAAATCAGCCAAGTGTCTGCCTCAAAAATGGCTAAATCAGTCTTCTTCCATTTGTCCACTGTGGCACATGTTACCCTTCTTCCCTTTGTAATTTCAGACTTACGCGTCTTTCTCGGTGCTTCTGGTTCGGTCTCTGATTTTACGCCATCACAGGTTGAAAGACCGTCTTCTTCGGTTAGCTTCCTTTTCTTGCTTTGGTTTGAGCCAAAAAAGCTTGTTATCTTTCCTTGTGTTGTGGAGACACGGTCTTGAATTTCTTTTTCCTTGATAGTATCTCCGTCTACTCCTAGGAGTGGAATAAAGTGGTTGGGGTGAAACCAAACTCCTCTTGTCGCATCAAGGTTGCCATCCCTGGACCACATTATGAAGACGGTTGGCATTGACTTCACTTGGCTGATAACCCTTGGTTGTATGACACCATGCAACAGAATTCGTACCGAGGATGCCACGTTTGGATAAACAGAAAAAATCTGCCTCCCCATTACTGACGCTAAAGCCATGAGGTGAAACATCCCTGCCCATTCTTTTTTGACTGTGGCACCTATAAAAAATATTGAAAACGTTTCATCTTGCTGAACCGTATGGATCTTAAAGAAAAGCTTGTCACTTGTCAGCGTACTGGACTCACGGCTATTGTTGAGCGCTATAGTGTTGAACCCTGCTTTTTCAAACTCTCAAGAGAAACGAAAAATAGTTCGAAATAACGGGAGTTGGAAATAGCCAATAATAAGTAACTAAGGGGCAAACCCAATGGGGGAGTGCAAATTAGCGTGCAACGCGCGATGCATTCCATCTTTACTTTTTCGTGGAGGCCATCGAATGTATTTTACGGGACTGGAAAATTCTTAAAGAAAATCTTGTGCCACAGCTTGCACTTACCTTGAGCTTCTTCTACAATTGCAGTCACACGATTTGCCTTATCCTTGAGGTTGCTTGGACCGAGTCGTGCCAAACACAAAGAGAACAGCGTACTTTCAGAGTACCGCGTCGCATTACACCTGGCATTAGTACGTACAGCTTCTTCAATCTTTGGATGCTCTGCATAATATTCTCTGTTTGTCACAATTTCTATTGCAGTTAACAGTCGAAGACAGCTACTTAGGGAATCATCACCAACCAACAAACGTGAACAAGAATTGAACAAACAATCCCCATTACCAGGCGATTGATACGCTATAAGCTGTGATGTTTTCATCGAAAGAGGAATATCCTCTGGGATAAGCGCTTGTCCTAACCTATCTCTTTGAAGTGTGATGCCATTGACGACGTCTTTTTCTTGAATCTTAGCCAGGACTTTTGAATACTTCATTCGAAGAGAAGAAAGTAAACTCTCGCTTTCCGCAGTCGCAATACATTTGTTGAGATTCTCCAAATCGACGTCAACATCTTGTGGAACATCCATGTTAACTTGAGAAATAGCCGAATGAATTCGAAAATACCAATGCTTAACCCACTTTTATTCACGGGGATAGTTGTCTAGTGGAGGCCAATAAGCGATTTCTGTTCCCACGCTATATAACGCCCAAACGATAATTAAAAGTACAATTTTCGCGCACAAAAAATGGAGTTGTGTGGTAATTTTTTTGTAATTCGCCAAAATGACGTAGATTGTCGTCAGAATAGTTTACTACTATTTTAACCTTTGTTAGGCCTAGGGTTAGCCAAATTAAGGGTTTTCGTTAGGGTTAGGGTTGACCTGCAACGAGTGACCTGTGGAATGTGATCTGTGCTTTAGACCCGCCGGATAAATAAACACTTGGCGACGCGCTGTCTGGCTGGGTCGGCTGGTCAAAACTTTATTTCCTCAAGAAATATTCATTACAATTGTTGGCGATCTGAAATTCAATTTTGAATTTCGTAAACAATTTAAAAAAGAATCCTTCTCCTGAAAATATTTTGACCAGTAAAAGTTTATACTTTATCAAAAACACTTTTACCGGTCGCTACCGCGGACTGTAATTTATTCATCGCTAGCTCAACTTCACGTGCAGATCATTATCTCCTTGTCCTCTGTCATTGGCGGACCTTGTTTTATAACGTTTTCAGAGTTGACCAAAAAAGCAAAAACTTAATAAAATCGCTTGGGCTTTTCTTCGCCTTCATAAATGAAAAAAGTTCCGTAATCTTGAAAGAACACAAAGTAGCAACAATAGTAACAATCTTTGCAACTCGACTGATCGACAAAAACCGTTTGTTTTGTTTTCCCTGCGCATTCGTGTCGCATCTGATTAATGGCTACTAATGCTATTCAAATTATTGCGTAGTTTATAAAACTTTAAAACTTATTTTATAAATGGTTTGAACAGGCCACTAGTTAACATTTAACTTTTTGACCAGGCTTTGCCGTTGTAAAGGGCGTTACCTTGCGAGACTTAAGCCGGTACATATATGAAATGCTAACAACATATCGCGATGCACGCAGTGCATTATAGGGCGATTTATATGGAACACCTCTGCTTTATGAGATACTTTTTAAATATAGTGCAAACAATCTGTCTAAGCAAGTTTCAAAGATAGACTACATCTTGGAGAAGAAGTCAATTGTGTCGGTGAAATGTTCGGACATCATGTCCGATCAAAATGTGAAATTGGCCGGACATATCCAAATTTTGGTCGGACAATGTCCGATGACCGACTGTTATTTCCAGCTCTGCGCCAACAAATTCCTACAAACAAAATCACAGGATTTTACTTTTGGCCGTTTGGGTTAATGAAATGAAATGTATGTAATGTACTGTAGCTTTCCTACAGTAAGTTTTAAATAAAATTCTAAAGCAGTTGTTCTTGTAAGATAATTGTGGTAGTGCATGATATTGGTGAATTATCGGTTGTACCAATTCAGTGGTTTTATCATGTATAGACAAATTGAGGACAATATCAATACATTGAATTTTGGGGGACTTCAATGTCTTCATATTTGATTTGTCTTACCTGTTGGCCTATGTAATTAAAGGAAATTAGTGGTACCTGTTAATCAGGGCCTCAACCTCAATATTCAAGACTGTTCTTGTTGCATTTAAGACAATAACTGTCACCTGTCTTGTTTGTTAGTAGAGTCATAGTCACCATCCTCAACCAATGTGGACAACTGCTTTTTGAAGAACCTTTCCATTCTGTCCAGAAGTTCCCTCCACCACCTTTCAATTTTGTTTTGGGTTGAGGGACCATACAATATACTTTCAGTTGCATCTTCTAGATCACCCTGTTTGGCACGAAGGAAACAGTGCATGGTGGACATAATGTCAGTTTCTGTACCCCGGTCAATGCAAATATTGTCTGGCAATACTGTAAAAAGAATTGCATGGACCATGTTATTATTTTTACTTTTTTTAAAATTAATTACATTTTGGAGAAAAAGGACGCCATGAATCAAGTGAGATGGAGATTGGGAGTTAGAAAGATTGCTGACAAAGTGGGGTAAATCCGGCCACCCCCGTCTACGGGGATAAACCCGGATCAAAATTGGATTGATGATGATGATTTTACCCCTTTTCTCAATTTGTCAGCTGTTCCCCTTACCTGCCTTCACAACCTTTATTTTGTATGACTGTTGTACTGGCATAAATCTTAATGTATTCATACTCTTCTTATTCATTGTAAATGTATCAAAAGAAGTTATTTGATGATGGAAGCTTGAAAGTAGGTAAGACGGATTGTGTCTGTCAGTTTATCCGTCTACAGACGCATAATCTGTCTGGGACGAATATTGTTCTGCGTCTGTTTAGTTGGTTCCGGATAAAGATGGGCACACTAGAAATGACAAGACAGATTATGCGTGTAGACGAAATAGCTGCTCGACATAATGGTGAGTCTTCCAAGACACATCCGTTTTGTGCCCGTATTTCGTGTATACCGGACGAACTGAACAGACTCAGGACATTGTAAACCATGTTGTGAAGCCTTTAAACTCATGATGATGTGTGACCCACACGGACCTGTGAAAGGAACGTAACCCGGAATGAAAGGCTCCTCAGGATAAATTATAGAAACCATGGCTACTTAGTTATACATCATTGAATAACAAAAGTTATAAAAAAAAAGAAAATGGTTTGAACCCAGGAGTAACATACCTCGATTGAAAATGATCATCTGGGTGACTGGAGTCCTGAGAAGGACTGTTGTTGTTGACTGACGTTTCAACAACCTGTGCGGAAGCCATCTTCGGAGTCACTTGACTCTGAAGATGGCTTCAGCATAGGTTGTTGAAACGTCAGTCAACAACAACAGTCCTTCTCAGGGCTCCAGTCACCCAGATCACTACTGGGAGCAACCCTGTGAAATGCATGTGAAATCCCTGTGAAACCCATGTGAAAAATTCACACGGTTTTCACTAAAAGTGAAATTCGACCTCAAGCAAGTGGGAAAAGATGAAGGGACAGTGGACACTTGCTTCTCGTTCTTGTTGAGTTTTTAATGTGGTTGTTTCAGAAAGCGATTAGAAACTCGAAGATTTCGCTGAAAAAACGGGGCAGCAGTTAAGGTATCAGTATACCCCAAATGACAACCTTGTGTTGTCGCTTCTTCACGGTCACACGTTTCATAACAACTTAATGAAGAATATATTTTCTGAAGGCTTAGGAATTGTAGATTCCAATTATTGGGTGACTTAAGGCAAGAAATAAAAACCTTTCCTAAAATTGGGATCATTTTCAAAAGTATGTAGTTTCACAAATTGAGTTCGTTCGCAGTCAGAATATAACCGGAGAGAGTGAGAGACATCACTACGTTTTGATCTAAAAACCGTGTCGGGGAATTTTGATTAATCTCTATTGTCTGGTTGTTTCAAATGTCTCAAATGCTGTTTCTGCCTGAAAATTTAATGGTACTTTAAGTGATCTAACAACTTGTTGACAGCTTCTAATTAGAGATAACGTTTTTCCTTTATAACTTTGTCTAGAAGAAACCTTTTCTCGTGGAACCTTTTGCAATTAAAAGCACACAATGAGATGTACCTGGAAATATAAAAAACTAACATTTGGCAAAATTATCAATTTGGGGGTATACTGATACCTTAATAGCATTCTTAGTGAAACTCTTAGGTGAGAGACAGCTGGGAGAATCCCCGTGAGATACCAACCGGCAGGTCATTTGCATGAAGAGCTCCGGGCATGAACCGCCAAAGTGCCTTTTGGGTGGGCACATAATCATTTTACGAAATTGTGATCAAATTAATGGCTCCGAAATGTAGAGTGACAAACAATGCTATTGATAGGATGAAACATGGGAGAAAGGTTTTGCAAATAGTGGGGAATAGTTTGTTCCACACTTTTAGTGCCATTGGTTAATTGGACGCAATTTAGCCACAATGACGTCAATAAAAACAATCACACCAGGGTGGTGTAGATCTTTTTTATCCTAGGTCCTTAAAACTTTTTTTGGCAATCAGTGTTCAAGAAAGTTAGCCCTTCTCTTGGAGTTTTGGAATGTGGAGAGAGAATCAATACAATGACATGCACAATCAGCCTACTCTTGAAGTAATTTAACCAAAAACCAAGTTAGCAGTCTGGCATTTGCCTATGTAGGGACATTTTAATTCAGAATAGAAATGGGGCGTTGACGTTGTATACAGAACACTTCGGGTCCAGCTAGTTTTCCTATATACAAGTACATGGCCTTTCTCTCCCACACCATCAAAATGCTCTTTTTTCATTAGCAAACTCTTCTCACCCACCGTCGCAAAATCGCATTCTACGTACATTTGGATGTACGTAGTTCATCCAAATTGATGCTGGGTTACTTATAAAGTGTCTCCTAAAATTCCACGAATTTAAAGCTCTATATTATTTTGCTTTGCTATTTTAAGCAAGGAGCTGATGAACAAACCGGTGTGCCTTTTATGTGGCCACAGCGCTTGCAAGTCATGCTTGGATAAGCTGATTGAGGCACAGATGCGAGCCTCATCGAAGGCCAATAGCTGTCCTGTTTGCAAGCAACGCTTCTCGGCCCAGCAGTTTC
>BLFK01001048.1:1108840-1113840 GCA_014634185.1 Astreopora myriophthalma | reverse complement strand
CCTCTATAAGGTTATGCTTGTTATCGGCCACAATAATCAAGCAGGGATAAGTAATTAACCTTAAGGGCATATTTAACATCAGCGAGTTAATGTTTCTATCTTTTGAAAGGGAAGTTATATTATCACGCAAATAGATTATCGAAAATGGCACTTCATGTCCCGTTTTGCGACTGGCTTCATCTCAGATTTTCATCCGCTGTATGTTACTTGCATGGCACAGCTGTCCAAGTGCATGTTTACGTGGTGTAGTGAAGACTCTAGTGAGCTTGACAACTGTAACATACTGAATCCATAATAAGGGATATCATGAGTCAGTCCACCCAATCACAGAAAGAGCTATCCAGTCATTATCGTTGAAAAACCCTTCGTGCACCCATTTTTGTTTTCATTTTATTGCACCTAACTTTTATGTGTGTTGTGAACTGTGCTAATTGTCAATTTCGTTGAGGCATTTCCTGGATCACAAGGAATTGACACCCTCAGTGTACCGCTTGTGGTTCACCTGGGGGTTACATATGTAGGAAACATTATTTGCCTGCAAGACCCAGATGACATGCAATAAATTTTACGCTAAGATCATACTCTATTGGGATCAACCGTTTGAAGTTTTTTCTGTTCTTTTGGACAAAAACCATATTGGTTGATGAACTTTTCCAACCAGCTGCAAAATTGGTTAAAATGGTTAAGACCAATGGGTAGCATCCACTGATCTCTTAGCAGGCACCGAGTGTTTGCATTTGGCATCATTTCCACCAAAACCTTGACAGCAAGACTTGGCAAAGAAAGTCAGAGAAGACTGAAAATGACCATACCCAGTGGCAACCATGGTTCACCCAAAAAATGGTTGAAAAAGTGTTCAATTAGTAATTTAAAACCAAACTATCCAAAACCGGTTTGGGTTGGAACAGTTGATCTCAGTAGATCCTGAGCTAAGACTGGTGCACTAGTCAAGGAGGAGGGGTAGAGCTTCCAGTGTATCCCTGTGCCAGAAGGTAAGTTTTCTGGAGTCCTTTCACAACCACCTTGACTTCTTTATTCCTGTTAAGTTGTTTCTTGTGTTTTAAATGAAACCAAGGACAGGAACAATAATGAAATGAGAACAATGATGGATGTTAATGGTAGTTGTTATTGTCATTGTCATTATTTTTGTTGTTATTTTGATAAAGACAATTAAAACAATATTAATACTATTGATATTCATAATCAACAGGCACAAGTGCAAATGACTTGCACTTTTAGGCCTTTTTGGTCAGGTGGAAGTGGGACTGTGAGGAGGCAGCTATTACAAGCACTGACTCAGTGCCATATATTTTTATGACTCTAAGCTGACATCTGCAGTGAACCACTTAAAATATTGGGTAATGGGGAGAAAGTTGCACCTTAAATTTAAGGACCCAAAACAAATACACTGGTATTGAAGAATTTTATGACAAAGACATTTAACACAAGTATGTTTAATATATTATGTCTTGTCTATACCAATGTTCTTGTTTTGTTGTTATTGTCATAGGAGAGTTCATAGGTGTGGATTATCTATGGAATGAAACAGGGGACACTAATTCAGTGGTAAGTTACACACTAGAGAGGATGTGGTAACAGTAGTTGTTCCAAGAGTTGGTGCCATGAACAGCAGATTACTGCTTTATTACAAACATTACCACTAGGTTCCTTTTTGAAGAAAAGGATGAGCTGTAAGTAATCACTTACTAAATTGGAATTAGTCTGCCCTGATGTTTAGACCTTGCAAAAACTCCAAGGGATTTGGCACTTGCATGAAAATCTATGAAAAGTTACACATCTGGGATTGTTATTATCAATCCACAACAACTCAATGAGCCATTTTGTCCTGTTCTGTCTTCAGCCCGTAGTGTGCGTCATGCTTAGTCCCCAAGCCTGCAAGCAAGGCCTTGGAGTTGTGAGCTAGATTCAGTGAGTTGTGAGCTAGATTCAGCGCCAGTACTGGTCAGTGGCATGTTAGTTGTACGCATGCACTGCATCCAGGCTCGTGGGGTTTTTGTGTGTGTGTGTGTTTTTGTGCTCCGGATCCAGCGTCCGCTTTTGCTTGGTGATTAAAACCTCAGTTGTGTAACGGAGCGTGTGACCGGTTTACCTCTTCTTCATTTACTGGCGTGGTGGCAGCGTCCTCGAACCTACGCCGAAAAAAAAAATTGGCGCCCAAGACTACTTATACAAGGCAAAGCCACCCATTCCAACTCAGGTACGTCGATACTTCGAACATTTCGTCGTTGAAGCACGCTTCCCTCAGAAACCCAATACACAACAACAGTGATGAGCACCACTCCTCGGGCTCCGAAGCAATGGAGTCTCTCTAAGAACGAGACTATTAATACCTTCGAAAATTGGAGGCAGAATCTTGTGTACGCTGTGTCGCTCGACAGCAATTTTGCGCCGTTTCTCGCCGATGGCTCCACCTGGGGAAAGAAGACTAAGACCCAGCCCCTACGCGGTTTCACCGATGACAGAGACAGCGTCCCACTCGCCAAACGCCGAACGGCCCGACAGAAGGTCAATTTTTTGGAGCTCATGCTCGGCCAAATAGCCAATTATTGTCCGGTAATATCCAGGAACACGTTAGTAAAGAATTCAACCTCGATTCAGTCTGTGTGGAACATGATACACGAACACTTCGGCTTCCAGATTACGGGAGCTCACTTTCTGGATTTTGCAAACTTGCATTTAGAAGCCGACGAGCGCCCCGAGGATCTCTTCCAAAGACTAATGGCCTTTGTTGAAGATTCTTTACTCCTCGCCAATAGCCTGTCCCACCATGGTGAGGTGACCGCTGAAGATGAAGAACTCACCCCTACCTTGGAGAATTTCATTGTCCTTACTTGGCTCAAACTAATCCATCCCGACTTACCTAAGCTGGTAAAACAAAGGTACGGGACTGAATTAAGATCGCGAACTCTAGCCTCAATAAAACCTGAAATTTCTCAGGCCCTCTCCTCCTTGCTTGACGAAATCCACACTGCCAACGATGCCAAGATTATGCGCACCGCCGTTAGTGGCTACCGTAAACCCTCTGGCATCAGAACTCCTTACAAGGTGAGCACGCGACCCCACCGTCCAGCCAAATCCTGCCCACTCTGCAAACAGGCCGGCCGTCTCGATTCTGGCCATTTCCTAAGTGAATGCAGTTTCCTTCCAGAACACGACCGCAAGTACAAAGCCAAGGCCAGACAAATTGCTGACATCTTTGATGACCCCCCTGATCCTGAAACCAGGCCCTGTGTGGATGATCCAGAGAGTGACTCCGATGACACTAGACCTACCCCAAGTACCCGTTTCTACCGCATACAGACTCGCCAGTCACCATACCTAGACATGTTCCATGCACACCACCCAGTGCGCATAACCATCGACAGTGGTGCCACAGGAAACAGGATTCGACATACCCTCGTCCAACAACTTGGCTGCCACGTCGCTTCCAGTTCCCAGTCTGTCCACCAAGCAGACGGCTCATCTCCCCTACACGTGGTCAATGAGACACGCTTGTCGTTTAACCGTGAAGGCCGAACATTCACTTTCGAAGGCCTTGTTGTCGAAAACCTCGATGTGGACGTACTAGCGGGAACCCCCTTCATGGAAACTAATGATATCGCGGTACGCCCAGCAAAACGCCAAGTAATCCTTGGGGATGGATCCATCCTCAACTATGGGTCTCAGCAACCCACAGCCGTAAGCTCCACATCACGCCGTGCCATCGTGCTACGTTCACCTCCCACTTCCACAACTGTCTGGCCTGGCGAATTTCTAGAAGTAGAACTACCTAGCGATGCACCTCCAGACTCCGTGTATGCTTTGGAACCCCGGACTGATGCCCCCAGCGTAAGAAAGCTAACAGCTTCACAGTTGTGGCCAGCCCCGGCTATAATCTCCAGCGTGGCGGGAAAGATACGCATCCCCAACCTCTCTCCCGAACCGCATTTCCTTAAGCGGAATGAGCACTTCTGCCAGGTAGGCGCTGTCTACACACCGGAACTCCGCAACGTCAACTCGCAGCCACTAGTCAGAGCGTCACCCAAGCCATCGGTATCTAAGGCCGAAACGAATCACTCTGCAGATGTACGCCTCGATCCTGACAACTTACTCCCCCGCGACCTCAAAGCAAAGTTTACCTCACTCTTGAATGAATACGACCACATCTTTGATCCACACATCAAAGGCTACAACGGCGCAGAAGGTCCATTTGAAGCGAGGGTGAACATGGGTCCCGTGGAACCCCCCAACGGAAAGGCCGGCTGCCCCAATATGCCCGCCACCAACTACTGGAACTCCAACAGAAGTTTGACGAACTTGAAGCTCTAGGCGTCTTCAAATGCCCTGAAGACATCAATATTGCAGTCGAGTACTTGAACCCGTCCTTCCTCGTCAAGAAACCAACTGGTAGGTACCGCTTAGTCACAGCATTCGCTGATGTTGGTCGTTATAGCAAACCGCAGCCCTCTCTTATGACTGACGTAGATTCCACCCTACGTCTTATCGCCCAGTGGAAACATATTATTGCAACTGACTTGGCTAGCACATTTTACCAGATCCCACTCTCACGCGATTCAATGAAATACTGTGGAGTTGCGACACCATTCCGCGGTGTGCGAGTATACGCGTGATCTGCCATGGGCATGCCAGGCTCAGAGACAGCCCTCGAAGAACTCATGAGCCGAGTGCTCGGTGACCTTTTAAAGGAAGGAACTGTCGCTAAAATCGCCGACGACCTCTACTGCGGAGGAAATTCCCCAGATGACCTCTTGCAGAACTGGAAGAAAGTGTTGCAAGCCCTCCACAAGTGCAACCTTCACCTCTCAGCCTCAAAGACCATCATCAACCCCCTGTGCACAACCATACTAGGCTGGATTTGGAACTCTGGCACTCTGCAGGCCAGCCCGCATCGCCTTGCCACCCTCGCCTCATGCCCAGAACCAGATACCGTCACCCGAATGAGGTCCTTCATTGGTGCTTTCAAGGTACTCTCCCACGTT
>BLFK01001048.1:1093840-1101340 GCA_014634185.1 Astreopora myriophthalma | reverse complement strand
GTTAGTTGAAAGCAAATTTTGGTGCTACAAGCAGCTGACAATAAATTACTGCACTTGACAAGGACACTAGGGTATGCGTATGATTCACTAGAGATAGTAGATTGAATTTATAGGGGACTTTGGTTGGGCTTCTTTAGAAGAAGTGTAGCTCGGTTGCCATCAATACAAGGATTTGACTCGCTGAGTGCTGTATTTTGACTAGCAGATGATTCTCACCGAGGATACTGGACTTTGACTCGCTGAGAATACTGGACTTCGACTCGCTGAGAATACTGGACTTTGACTCGCAGAAAATACTGGACTTTGACTCGCTGAGAATACTGGACTTTGACTCGCTGAGAACACTGGACTTTGACTCGCTGAGGATACTGGACTTTGACGCGCTGAGGATACTGGACTTTGACTCGCTGAGGATACTGGACTTTGACTCGCTGAGAACACTGGACTTTGACTCGCTGAGAACACTGGACTTTGACTCGCTGAGGATACTGGAATTTGACTCGCTGGGATACTGGACCAAGTCTGGTAGACTTGCTGAGGATAAATCTGGTTAACTTGCTGCGGATAAATCTGGTCAGGTTGACTCGCTGAGGACAAGTCAGGTTGACTCGCTGAGGACAAGTCAGGTTGACTCGCTGAGGACAAGTCAGGTTGACACCCACACCTATGAAATACATTAAAATGTAGTACTACACACACAAACACACCCACATGAGAACACACATGTGCCAAATGGTGTGAACCATTTCACTTAAAATATAATTTTTAGGGTCTATTTTTATCAAAGTCATAGTATGATTCAATATTTATAATCAAAATTTCCAGCGGGTGGTTTTTGTTAATTGTTTAGTAAATGTCAGTTGTGATTGCCAATGATTCTTATATGACATTTTCCGGTGGAAGACAAGAATTATTCTCAAACTCATTAACAGTGCATGAGGTAATAAACCAATTGTGTGGCCCTATTTGGGTCACATGGATGCCCCTTGATACCCGGTAAAGAGCAGATCCAAACATGCATGATTAGATATCCAAACACGTGTGTTTGGAAATCAATTTCCCAAAGAATGCAGTACTTGAACAATGTTTATTAACTTCCAGGATTACAGTAATCATTCTTTGCAGTTAACATTAACGTTTACATTGCAGTTCAAGAATGTAGTGAACATCATAATCTTTGAACACTCCCTGGCTCAAGAAAAGGAAATTTTTTCTTGCGCGCAGCTTGCCAATGTCGGAAAACATCAACAGCCCACTTACCTTTGTACTGAGTACTTTTAGGCTTTGAACGTTCAAGCAAAGAAACGTTCTCTTTGCAACCTTTTGGCGGTTGAAACCGGCAAGACCTTTCTGTAGCTGCTTCTTCCATTTCTCAAAATTGCAATCGAAGATGCCAATGCAAAGTGTGACTGCTTTGAATTAAAAAGCCAAAGTTGTGAAAAAACACAACACCTTTCATGGCATGAGGGGACGCACAGAGCTCTGACCGTAAATACCTTTAAGGAATGCTAGTACACCGTACTAGCATTCCTAACGTACCTCAAATTAAGACCCGTCGAGTTTCACACCAAAAAGTTGTCATAATGCGTTGCAATGTAATTCAACTGTCAGTTACTTGTATAGAGAATATGATCTTTGCTAAAAGTTGGATTTTCTTACACTTTGGTGACAGACGAGACGCTAAATTGGAAAGTTATTATTTAAAATGCTTCAATTTTGTGACTGGAAACGAAATCTGAGACATTCTGAAATTAACTGGCCATGGCGGAGAAAAATGTTGGTGGGCTAATTTCGAAGCGAGCCATCTATACTCACGTGGTAATACTGAGGAAGAGAAATCGAAGCAGAAGAATGAATGGAAGAAAAGGAAACAGGAGCGTAGAAAAAAAAATGCTACAAAAAACTCTTCAGCCGAAATGCCTGTGGAAGAAAGAAATAACCGCACAAAAATGGACCTCAAAGACCAACATAATAATCCTCCTAATTCAGTCGGCGAAGACATAAATGTTGAAAAGAATACTATTTTAAAGGATAGTGCCAAAGTCGAGCAAAGAAAGCCCTCCGCATTTCAACAAAATGCAAGTAATGTTTTAATAAGCGACCAGCGACCTTTGACGGGATTTTCAAGGGGAGCGGTGATGTTGCAGATGGCACGTGGGGCAAACGTCGTCGAGCAAAAGCCACGTAAATCAACTGTGAGTGAAGTCCACCGACATCGACGTGTGGTCACAAGGGATATTCAGATACCGAGAGAGTCTAAAGCTTGTCTGAAAGAACTGGATCCAGATAACCTTCAGTTGCTGTCTGAGCATGCTGTTGGCAGTGGAAGTTACGGACAATGTTTTCACGCTCGGTATCGAAGTATCGAAGTGATTGTGAAAAAAATGACCCACGACGACACCCTAGAAAGCAAAGAGTCCGCAAAAAGGAGTTTAAGGAGAGAGGCTGAGATCGTTAATGCTATTGGTGACCACACAGGACTTCCGATGTTTTTTGGTGTTGTTACTGAAAGGGAGCCGTTGTGTTTGGTGACGCAATTTCATGGGGTGAATGGAGAAGGCATTACCCTCCACCAGGCTGCCAACCAAAGAATGATTACACCGTTGGACAGCACTGAAATATTCATTCAAATATGCTTGGCCCTAAAACATGTGCATTCAAAGGTTACCTGCACGATGATATCGAAGCCAGCAATGTTGTTCTTGAAAAAGATGTCATACATCCATCGAAATTCAAGCCTGTTCTCATAGATTTTGGGAAAGGTACGAAGGCAGCAGAAAGTTCTGGGTCAGCACTATCAACTAGGAAAAGAACTACTCCTGCAAAGACGTACTTGGCCCCAGAAGTTATTAGGAATCGTATCTACAGTATTGCCAGCGACTTGTATTCTTTAGGAAGAATGCTAAAAGCTGTAGCAAAAGTAGTTGGATTTTATCCCGAGGTTCGTGCACTGGTCAAGGAAGGTACCGCTGAAGTACCGTCATCAAGAGCTTCTCTTGCTTTTTTTATGGACAAACTTGACAAACTCAAATCTGAACTG
Source organism: Astreopora myriophthalma (assembly GCA_014634185.1). Classification (NCBI taxonomy): domain Eukaryota; kingdom Metazoa; phylum Cnidaria; class Anthozoa; order Scleractinia; family Acroporidae; genus Astreopora; species Astreopora myriophthalma. The sequence continues at coordinate 1,098,300 of BLFK01001048.1, read as the reverse complement.
AAAAGAACAGGTATACAGACACCTGAACAGTTGATGTAATAATTGCTAATTGCGTTTGCCAAACATAGTTCATAGTTTTATTAAATGAAATGGAAAAGCTTTATTCAGCTTGGAAGTACTGACTGGCATTCTTATTATAATTATTCTTATTTATAACGGTAGCCAGTGCAGTGAGAAGTAATAGTGTTTTAAAATATCCACACCGTGAAAAGGTTTTGGTAGACGGCCTGTGATTTCCTCAATCCGTCCAGTTCAACAATTTGATGAGCATCCGATTCAATGCAATAACACACTTAGTTATTAGTCTTCTTGGGTAGAAGTTCAATATCCTGTGAGATCTTCGGAAACACTGAACTGACAATCCTGTGAATTATAAATTTGTTCTTTTTTGCTTCGTAACTCCTCCAGAAATATATTGTGGTCTTCGGGTAGCAGTAGCAGCCAAAAATGGCCTGACGCTCAATTGTGGTTACCCCTTAAGGGCAAGTTTATCGTCCTTGTTTTCATTTCAGGACTCCTCTGCATTGACTCGGGCTCCTCTGCATTAACTTGAAATCCGGATGCCGATGTATCTCTTTCGACTTTTGACTGCTTCCTCGCCATCTCCTTCTTTTTTTTCCCTTGATTTTGAATGTTTCCTCATTTCCTAGATGGAATGCTTCCTATACTTTGACATGGGTATCGCACTTAAGGCAATATATTTTGAATCTGACTGACTCACAATACTAATAGCGAAAAAATTCTTCAGGGACTGGGTTACCTCATATGATAAAAATTCTCACACATTTGAACGGAAACGCCCGACACCAGTCTTTGTTTTAGCTTGTCCATGCGTAACAGTGTAAGTTGTATCCATATGTTAATTACTCGCCTTATGCTGTCATTTCGATTGACACACGCCGAAGTGAGAAGTCAAGTATGCCTTTTTCAGTGAATTGCCGTTTGTGTAACAAAAAGTTCCGAACTGGAAATTCTTTGAGGAAACATTTCCAGCTTAACCATCACGGAAACATCCTTGGAAGAGCGAGATTTAAAGATGATTCTGGCATACATGCTGACAAACCAAAATGAGTTGCGTTAGCGCCGGAAGACAGAGAAGAGTATTTTAAGTGGTTGGGGGTGCTGGTGGAGCACATAAATTGCTCTCTTGTGCCAGATCATCCAGGTAAGCCATTGGCTTTTTTGTTAACTAAGCTGCAATGTTTTGGCTTTTCCTGATGCCGTTCTCTTTTCCTCAGCCAAGTGGTGTCACGTTGACTGCTTTCAAGTCCCTGAACAGTACTTTTTACACATGCTAAGTCTCTTGGATTTTCCAATACTGGACAGTGTGCGCGACGTGAAACATCGTCGTCAGCCTATTTTTAAAAGGAAGACGAGGTGTTTCTCGTACAAAATATACGAGGAAGAAAAATTCCACACATTATTAGGGGAGCAAGGTGTGCTGCGATTCAAGTCCGAAGCGTTATTCAGAAATCACGAGGAAGTTCCGGATATTTCAGAAATGGATCCAGATGCGGCCCTACAAATTGCGAAACAAAGGGCAAGAAATACAGCCAGTAAACCTACAAGCAGATCCACAATTGAAATCAGCTTGGGCGAAGGACGAAGCACAAGGGAAGTAGAGCTGATATGGTGGCCTGCTTTATATACTTCCTCACGGTACGGAAAACTTACGGTTAGATTTTTTGTGATGAAAATCTCTGTTTAAATCAACAGAGATCACTTCCACTAAAGGGGCCATGTAACCAAAATTATTGAGTAATTATTAGTAATTATTTGCTCTAGACTTCGAAATGAAAATAAGTAGGTTATTGACGAAATCTTGCCCTTCGGACAAGCAAAGATGATTTCGACCCTTGTTGTTACACTTCTCCTTGCTGTCTATCTACCCTAACTTCAGTACGACGTTTTATTAAATTCCATTGAAGACCATGGGTTAGCTCTGCGTTACAAACCCCTTTAGCTTGTCCGAAGAAATGATTTATTCTAGTCAGTTTTCGCATTTCAATGGGCGGTTAGTTACAGGTGTCATCGCGATTTCCACGTAAACCATGTTGTAGTGTTCTCGAACTTTTCCTTTTGCAGCTCATTGTTTACAATCTGCGTTTAATCCATTGTAATTGACTAGCACACAAGAAACATAATTTAAGCGGTTGGTTACTGTTCAGTGGTTAATCGCGTCGTTTCAGTTTCTTCGAAACAATTTAACGTAGTCCGTGGTTTTAAAACATGAAATTTTCAATGGCCATTTTCCACACTGATATATTTCTGCGACAAACCCTTCGAAGAACCGTATCGAAATCTTGACTTTATTGGCCTTCCGGCAAGGGGAGTTCCTTCAGTCTTAATAGAACCAGAAGCGCCCACTGAGTATCCCTTCCGTGAAACCGTTCTGCACGACCGCTCTCAATTAGACCTTGACTAAGTGGGTTCTCCCTGGCTGGGTAGGGCATGATTATGTTTGTCGATAGTTATTGTTACGCAACAAATTATTGTTGTCAGTTGAAGAATGGTTGCGTGTGTGAACATTAGAGGTAAAAAATAAACTTGATCAAGAATGTAAACGTTGTGCAACAATTAATGTGGGGAAGGGTATTTTGTGTAGCAAAGAACAAATGGCAAGACCTCATTACAATTTTCTGTTGGTAAAATTTATTTACACGGGGCTTTTCTCTGCCTAAAAATAGCCTTAAAGTCTAAGCAGATACATGCTTCGGAATGGGCCACTCCATTGTCTTTCAATCCTTTTTCTGAAGTGGACCACAATTTTGAGGAAAACCCTCCTTTAGCGGTAAAGAAATAACAATTACAATTTACGCTTATCTAGGATTAGTTTAATCGGCCTTTGAACAACTGGGCCCAGAAATATAATAGCCGTTCTCTTAAAAGAAAGCTGTGAACCACAAAGCGCTGTTTTTAACACGTAGGACTTGTTACAGAACTGAAGAAAAGTAAACTCGACATTTCTATCATCACGGCATTCTACGACTGGCTCGCCAAATCTAACTTCCCATTTTCTTTAAAATATTGGCTATCCTCTTCCTTAACTGGAGAGCAGAAGACTGGTTGTACCACAAAAGAGGTTTCTCTGATAGGAGCTCGTCGATGGGAAACTGAAAAAAAAATATTGTAGACCCAGTCTATAAGAAAATCAATTCACTGAAACTAGTTAGAAGTGTGAGTGTAAGGGCCTGCGATGAAACAGCGACTTTAGTGTCAGTTTGAACTTGAGGCGCTGATATGCCACGAAGACAAGAAAGTAGGCTCAAAAAATATGCGACACAATTCGTGCCACCAACTCAGTTCTTAAAAGCGTAAATGCGGTACAGTAAATACCCCCCCCCCCACAAACCGCTCCCCTTTCAACATCCCAGCTACGCCACTGGTCATGGCGGGCAATCTACCTATCAAAGTACTGTAGTTCAGTGATAGAAACGATCTCACATTTTCAATCCTCACCTTACAGACTTTAAGTTGTTCAACTAACCTTGCGTTTGAAAAACTCTTCAAAGAATAGTAAGAGAAACACTCCGCAGTCATATCCGTTTTCTTGCTGAGGTACCTGTTGAGACGAGCATGACAATGGCTTCACTACTATTTCTAGCGAGTTAAAGACTAATTTCCACGGCATTTGACTGAATTTTATAATTTGTTTTTAAAGTTAGGTAGACGACGACTTGGATACGAATCGATAGCTTATTAATGTGGACCAGACAATCGGTTGATTAAGGCTTACCCGAGGGTATAAAAGTGGCATTGACTTGTCACTAAATTCAGGAACAGGGGCGTCTGCACTCTGTCTCTTCGCCCACCACTCGCATCTAATAAAACTGTGAGTCAAAATACAAATCACATTTGACAAAGAGAGGTATCAAAATGAAAGGGAACGGAACAACATGTCTTATACTTCAACCTTGCCACCATTCAGTATGAAGTTTTATATACATATAAATAATAATGAACAAAACAAAGAAAAATAGAAGCTAGTATTACTTCACCAGACGAAAACCTTGGCATCTTGGCAGAACATTGTTCTTTTCGTTTTGTCATTTTTACTGCGCAGGATTTTTTTAAACATCTTTAATGAATGACATAAACATTCCACACTTTGGGTTTTTTTTCCGACAGCACAGTAACTCTGAGAGCTAAGCGGGAATTAAAAATTCTCTTACTTTCGAATCAGTTCAGCTTCTTGCTCTCTTGACGATGGAGTGCCCAGAAAGTTGTCTTCAGATCCCCAAACAATTGAATCTACAATAACGATGGGAGACCTAAAACTGGGAAAAAATAGAACAATAGTCAGATTTGCATGTACTGAGGTTCCTACGATTCCACAATGCAATCCATTGTTCATAAAACACTCAACTTTTGCGATCGTGAAAAACTGATAATCATACTACTGACAACACCACGGTGACAATTATCAACATCATCCAAACGAACTATCAACAGACTTTTCT
>BLFK01001048.1:1073840-1088840 GCA_014634185.1 Astreopora myriophthalma | reverse complement strand
TATATGCATAAATAAATAACCATTTTTTTGTTTGTTTTTGTTTTATTTAAGGGTTCCTTCTACGACCAGATAGATGGTGTAGCAATGGGCTCCCCCCTCGCTCCGGTTCTTTCTAATTTATTTATGGGTCACCACGAGAAATTATGGTTAGAAAATTTCCAGGACTCCGAGATATTGTTTTACCGACGTTATGTTGATGACACATTTTGTCTATTTCATTCAGAGAATCAAGCGCTACTATTTTTCAACTATATCAACTCCAGGCACCCTAACATTAGATTCACCATGGAAAAGGAAATAGATCACAAGATTCCTTTCTTAGATGTTTTTATTAACAATGACACTGATTTTCCTGTCACTAGTGTTTACCGCAAGAAAACTTTCACGGGCCTTTTGACCAATTACTTTAGTTTTACATCACGTTCCTACAAACTGGGTCTCATTCGCACGCTTGTTGACAGAGCCTATAAGATCAACAACACTTGGTTGGGTTTTCACGAGGACATCACGAAACTTACCAAAATCCTTCAGAAGAATTTATTTCCAGTTCACCTGGTTGAAAACACTATCAATCACTACCTCACACTTACTCGCCAAGACTGCAATCCCCCGGCTTCTGTCTCAGACACTACACGTACCTTTTACTTTAAATTACCTTATATTGGTCCTTTCTCTATTATCGCGCAGAAAAAGGTTCGCCACTTTGCTAAACGCTATTGTAATAACATTGATATCAAGCTAGTCTTCTCATCATTTAAAATCGGTAACTTGTTTAGTGTTAAGGATCCTATCCCTCGTGGACTCCGTGCGGGTGTGGTATATAAGTTTTTGTGTGCGGGCTGTAGTGCCTGCTATGTCGGCGAAACCACCCGGCATTTTTCCACGCGCGTACGTGAGCACATTTTCAGTGACAGGACCTCGCACATTTTTAAGCATTTACAAAATTCTGAACATTGCCGCACTTTATGCTCTAGTGACTTTTTCAGCATCCTAGATCACGCTTCCACCACCTTCCAACTCAAGATAAAAGAAGCCATTCATATTCAATGGGAAAAACCTACACTTAATCATCAACTTTATCATGTTAATTTAAAACTTTCTCTGTAACAATTTACATTGCCATGGTTCCTTTTGTTTTCACAGCTAATTAGCATTTTGGTTCACACTATATATTCAACTCTGTACTGATGTAACTGAAGATGACAGAAGTTTCTGTCGAAACATGTTTTTAAAAAGTGTCGTTTTGTTTTTTAAAATATCGTGATGGGAATCACAAGTTAATAAGCTAAAACAAGTTATTGGATTTATGAGTTGCTTACATAATGTTTGTTAAATTTCTTTGGTGTCACTGGTTGTGAACATGTTTTCATTATATAAAACTGAGTGGTGTACCGAGTGGTAGCAAATTGATAAAAACGCTATCTACACATGTGTGATACCATTTTATTTCAAAAACCTTAGTTTTTGAAATAACGAATACATGTAAAGCATCTTTTGTTGTATTGTGAGGATTTTATATAATAAAAAGAAAATTACATGGTCGCTTGGAGATACGAAATTTCTCTGAGTGTTGAAAAATATTTCACAAGTTAGCGCAGTGCACGAGTGAAATGTTTTTCAACACTCAGAGAAAATTCATATCTCCACGCGGCCATATGTAACATCCTCCATATTTTAAACAGCTGGTCTACTTAGACAAGCACTTGAGTACAAGATGGAGAAAAAGGGAACCCGCTCAATTAAGTACTTGGGTTGCAAGAATGGCAATTACCTCTGCCTGTGAATTGTGCTTAATGTTAATATAACCGTAACAATGTACGGATAATTTTACTGCATGTTCATCATCAGATGGAGAATAGTTGTTCATGGGGCCATAGATGGATTCTCAAGACTGCCTGTTTATTTACATGCATCTAACAACAACAAGGCATCAACAGTGTTACGTCTCTTTAAAGAAGCAGTTGGTGAATATGGCTTGCCAGAACGGGTGAGATCTGACAAAGGGGGAGAAAACGTGGATGTCTCTTGGTACATGCTGAACCATCCACGGAGAGGTCCTGGACGAGGAAGCATGATCACAGGTACAGCATGTTATAAGACGAGGTAGAATCAGAATAATAATTGTTGTCACAAGCCAATTGAAAGAACAAAAGATGTGACTCTCAATTAAGTTGCAGCAAAAGCTCATTACCCTGAAATGTTTATCTCTGGTTAAGAGCCACAGTTTTTTGCGTTTAAAAATTTCCTTATTTGGATGTAACGAAGCTCGTGCATTTTCCCACACGGGCAGCTTTGATCTTATTTTTGTCCATATTTGGGCATAAAATATGTGTCCTAAAATCTCCAGCTTTGTTCTAAGGAAAAGAGTTGCAAGTTACACACTTCAAGATCATGTGCTTCTGGTTGCAGGTACTTGCCAAAAAAAAGGCAACACAAAATTTACCTTGGAATTGATTAGTACGTTAATTTTGTTCACAAGCAAATTTTAAAAGTACATTGTCTTAGATCCTCTAAATTACCATACATATGAGTTACAATGCATAAAGTTACCCTATATCAAACCAAATGAAACCAAAACAAAGTTGAACCACGCTTTGACAACATGCACCGTATAATCTGAAAATCATCAAGTTGTCAAGTCTGATTTTAGTTCGTCTTACAATTCAGTATTACTTTCTTGCAATGTTACTGCCAGGTAGAAGTTCACACAACCAAAGAATTGAAAGACTGTGGAGAGATGTATTTGGTGGATGTCTCCTTCTATTCTATGAGTTATTTTCATATCTTGAAAGCTCTGCCATGCTTGATGCAGATGATGAGGTCCAGTTATGGTGCCTGCATTACGTTTTTTTACCACTTATTAATTGTCACTTAACAAACTGGAAAAGTGCCTGGGTTCATCACCATTTGAGGTCTGAAAAAAAACAGAACACCCATGCAGCTGTGGATAGCTGGGCTGCAGCGTCTGTGGGGAGCGGAATCAACAATAAGCACAGAGGTGTTTCAGGTATAATATTCATGATGTTTAATTACTGCTAACAAAAAGAGAAAGCAACATTATTGGCAACCGTTATTAAAACCACACATACTTCGGTAGGTTTAGGATGGCCATCTTCTTGTCTTTGTGCCAGCCACAAATTATCTAGTATGATGTGCAACATTGTCTTCATTGAGAAAAACCCTGTCATAACTGTACATCACTAAAACACAAGCAATTGATAAAATTGTTCATGTAAAAGTAGTCAAGAAAATTATGCCTCAGCCCCCTGGTAATACTGTTGTGAAATTAGCTGTGAAGGAAGTACGTGTATGGCTATAATTTCAATATGGAGATTTTATCGTCACTCGGCAGTACAACAGCCTATTGTTGTTAATCAGGAGATATATTATATATCAATTCACTAATTCCAACATTTTATCACAGAATAATTTTTCAGAATATGGTATTGATTGGCAAGGTCCAGTGCCAGATCCATGTACACAAGTCATAGAGGTTCCTGAAATAAATTGTCCACTTGAGGATCAAGCCTTACAGAACCTATTGGCACGAGTTCCACTGCACGATATTTCTATCAGGAATGTTGTAAGTGTCTTTATACAGACTGTTGAAGTAGTTAATGGAATGCTAAGTGGACAAAATAACTCATAAGATTCTGATGTTGCTCTTGGTTTACCAGTATTCAAAGGTGGCATACAAACATACATTTCTAACTGAACTTTAACAAAGGTAAATTGTAATGCAATTTCACAAAATGAATAATATTTAGAGAGGCTCTGTCACGACAGTTTTAGTGGATACAGCTTGTGCCACTATCAAAATCACATATACTTCGATGGTCTAACACGAAAAATGGGGAAATCTTTGTGGCAAAACTTTAATTTTTGGAAAAGCTGCAAGGTAAGGAAAAAAAATTCCAAGAGATAATTTTCTTCTAAATTTACCTAAACAACGCAGAATGATGAATACCACTGTATTATTGCTATACGAGAAATCAGGATGGGTCACCAAGCTAAGTTTCAAGATAAACGAGACCAGTTTTATCCTGGTTTTTCCAATTTCATGCAGTATTCTACGTTCCAGTGAAAGATGCCACATGCCATGTTTTTATTCCTCATCTGATGTGGGCGGCATAAGTATGGCATGTGTTGCTTACACTGTACATGCGTGCAATCAGCAAGAAACCATTTCGTGCCCCCTTAAGACAATTATTTTACCTTTGAATAAAGATAAAATGCCATGACAAAGCCCCTTTAAAATAACAATTAATTGTTAGTTATTTAAACACAGTTGAATGATGTACATTTGGTGTGAATAACTGCCAACATGGCAGAGGAAAATGTGACTTCATCAGTAAAAGACTTGGGTAGTGTCACACTTTGGGAACAAGTTGAAGCAAAAACTGAGGGTGTCTCCTCAAACTTTACACCAATTTTGCCCAAACCAAAGTTGGGTAGACAGATTGCACCTGTTGTGAAAATTAAGAAATTTTTTAATATTTCTGGCTTTGCATGCAATAAAAAATCTTTAAGGTAATGATGTGTGGTCAATTCATCTTCATCCATTGTAGTTGGGAATTCAAGCAAACCAATGACTTCAGCACCAGTCAATTCTGAGGTTGCAGGGACAAACAGCTCTTGAAATAACTCTGGAAATTCCTTCATTCGGGCACCAAAACCTAGTGTAGCAAAGCCCTCCCTTAGTTGGTCCAAAACGATTTTTGGTCGACCGATAACATCATGGACGATAACTGCTTGGATAACTTTCATCTTGTTTTCATTCTGAAAAAATTTATAGTGCACTAGAGTTAATGTTGATATGAACTGTACTGTGGCAAGGGTCTCCTGATTAAAATCGTCTGGCATTACAAAGTGTAATACTAAGTATGACCAGTTTAGGAGTCAAAGGGTCAATGCCAAAGAAAATTGGTATGCATGTGCTCTTTAACACTTGCAGAATGATCTTTTACCCTAAGTGCATCTCTTAGTTGTTTGGTGTTCAAACCATTTGCAGGAAAAGAGGCAGATCACAACGTAGTTCTCCAACAAACCCGATTGTTGGTTTACTTAAGTGAATCGTAAACATGTATCTTGGCCTGAATCTGTTAAAGCAAGTGGTAAGGACTAACCATGTTGATGAATGACTGTGTTCGCAAACTGCAGTCAGTGACTGACGTCTTCTGAATAGCTCCATCAACATCTCCTGTCGACAAATAATGATAAACAGCAGGGCTAAAGATCTTTAAGCCCGGGCCACCCTGTAAAATACTGTGAACAACAATCGTTCCAACTAGCTTCATCAGGCCAGATGCCACCACTACTGAATTGTAAATTGGACTTTTGTAGGAGTCGCCGTGAAAGAACTCTTCAGTCAATAAGTAAAGTAGTCGAGTAAAGAACTGTCTGGTCACTCCACCGGTGTCTGCTGCAGGTTGATTATTGTACACCACCCTAATTTTCTTCTTTGGGTGAAACTCAGAACACTTGTAGTACGCCATTGCATCATTTATAACATCATCTTCATCTACCCACACCTTAACCTTTTCGCTGCTGAGACTACTTTTCAGTTCCTCAAGAAGAAAGGCAAGAGAAACAGGTATAAGCTTGTCAACATCAGCCCGTGATGGAAATGCTGTCTCCATCAGTTCTGTGTCACTGTCACTGTCGGCATTTGGTAAACTGGCTGACATTGAAATAGCTGCCTTGGAAACTGTTCCATGTTGAGTCAAGGAAGATGCCAAATCATCTCTACTGGATTCAGGAAAAATTTCCTTCAGCTGATCCACTTGCTCACAGAAAGTCAAAGCAGTAGAAGGCCCAGGCTTTGAGTCTACACTGGTATAGGCCACAGTTGCTTGCCCAGAACAACTATCATCTCCACTGTCACTGACAGAATATAAAATGTATTGTACTTTTAAATTTAAATTAGAAAACTGTTGTACATGCTTAAAATCTAAACCAAACAACCAGAAGTGGACATTACAATATTTTACTGTACTGGAGATTGAGTTAAAAACCAGAAGAAATGGGAAAAAGGAAGAGCACAAAAGAAAGTAATACATACAAAGTGAAAAGGAAAGCCAATAAAAATTGAAATGACGCCAAAAATGAAGCAACATAAAAACGATATTGTAGTAAACTGTATGTGAGCCCACAAGCCATTGAAAGCCACTTCTTGATTTGGTTCTAAACACAACACTTGATTAACACCATGCCAGAAAAAAATGTCTATAATGGTGGTTATGGTCATGAAAGTCTTTTTGTAGGTCTTAATGGCATGCCTCAAAACCACATCAGACTTCCTTCGTTCCATTGTATCAGTAATAAAATAAATTATTTGGCACCCGGTACTGCACCTCTCAACATCAAAATCTTGCATTTGTGTAGTTGATGATGATTCCATCCATGACTGAATTGGCTTTATCCTTACTTTCTGTCAAATAATGTTCACATTATTTAACTCATAAATTACCAAAACAAACAACCAAATCAAATTTCACCAGTACAACTGTCAAAAGGTTGATGAATGCTATGTATATCCAGGATGAATCTTACATATCCTTTGATACTTTAAAATGAGTAAAATATTACTAGTTATTACATGCATTCTCCAAGTCCACAACAGGAAATTAATTACAGTATTTTTCCCTTTGAGGTGCTTCAGTCTCCTCAAATGATGATTATGGGTCATAATGTCATGAGCCAAGCAGTACAAATTTTGGTGCTCAGATCAATGAAAAAACCTCCAGCCTGCATTTGTTACCTTTGCCTCTGGAACATAGTGAACAGTGTCTTGGTGATGCCTCACCTTGGTCATCTCTACTGACTCACCACATTTCAAGCAGGTAATAAAAGGACCATCTGAAACCTGCCAAGATATGAAAGTAAAGTTTAGTCACAATAATAAATAAACTAGGCAATTCTCTTTTTTCCCATAACATTTTCAGTTGGGGTCAATTTTCCAATGTACAGGTGTATGATATTACTTAGTTTAGTGCAATAAATTATTGGCCAAATTTGTCTGACACAGCAATGGGGTTTTGGGATTTCAGACGTTCAAACTGATGTCTCACAAAACCAACACTTACCTCCTCTTCAGGTCCATCAACCTCGTCCACTTCCAAATCCTTCTGCAATGGCCTGATGTAAAGTTTTGAATGTGCAGAGGCATACTTCAACTTTCTGGGAGTATATGGGCCAGCAAGATTACAAAACCCACCTCCTTCACCTCGCTGAAAGAGAAGGAGCTCATATCCAACTGCACTGAGCTTTGGAAACGCTTGTAAAATCCTCTCGTGACAATGCAGGCTCCCCTCATTAAGCTCAAACTGGATACTGCGCTCCCCAAGGCCTGCATTAGCCAACTGTGCCCGCTCCTTTACAGCCATTGGTGGTTTGGCAGAATCTGTCTTTGACATACATAAGAATTTTAGTGTGCACGTCTGGGAACGCTTCCCTTTCTTCTTTGATTTTCCCGCAGAAGGCCTATAATTGAATAGCCGGCGATGTTCTTGAGCAACAGCCATTGCTGGATTATTTTGGGTAGTAACACACTGACTTGGTGTTGTTGCTTGAGCAGCTCTTGTCAAGCCAGACACAGCAGGGTGGCTGATGACATGCGACAGGCCTGGATTAGCTGTGACAGCTGTAATATTACCTACAAAGTTCAGGAAACATTGGTCATTTGGATTCTATAATAGAACAAAACATGAGCGTAAAACAGATCCAACACTGAGAAAACTGTAACTATCAGCTAGGAAGAGGCGATATTTAAGAATCTAACTACCGTGGCTCATATAGGACATCATTACATGTATCTTAATAGCAGAACGTACAACTCGGATTTCTACTGTCAAAATGCGAGTAGTGTTCACTGCCAAATTTACAACTTGGATTTCTACATCAAGAAGACGCCTGGAGGCGTTAACGGGGATGCATAACCTTAAGTCACTGTTGTGAAGGCAGGCATTCCCTGGGGAGGGTCTGGTTGTAAAAAAAAAAAAAAAAAAAAAAGAAAAACGAATGAATCAGTGTAGAGGATAAAACCCCTAAAAGAGACCAGGCAAAGTATACGGTGTTACCATACGGTAATTGGCGATTTTTGACATCCGAAATTCAACAATGAAAGTATTTACCAAGGTAGCCCTAGTAAAGTGTTTTCCAATCAAATGAAAATGCTTCAAGTTCAAGTTGACAGATTGGAATACAACAATGCACGCAATGTGATCACTTTCAACAGACAGTAAAGCAAATTTTCTTCAGTTAGCGTAAAACTCCTTAGACTGACTTCTGAAAGAGTATCCGACACAGTTTTACTTTTTCCATGTAAAAGAATTGTTTTCACACGTAATACGAATGAATGACAATTTCACAGAGTAGTTATAGTTTTCCAAAGAATATAATGTAAACAAACGTCAATATTACGCAAACGGTGGACCCCAAAAAAGTAAAATATCCAACAATTTGTATCTTGGGTTCTACTGAACGTACGTGTTATGTAATGCAATCTGTTTCTTGAAAGTTCTCGGTATTTTTACTGATCTCGAGATAAGACTGCAATGACAGAATTGATTGAGTATTAAAAAGACAGGACCCGCTCGGTAAACAACTGATGTTTATTCTTGCTTGCCTACAAGAACCGTTCGGCAACATAACAGTACGAACTTTGTTCGAAATCGCGCTTAAAGATAAAATTGAAGTCGTTGAAATATTATAATTCTTTCTGACGCGCTAGGCAAATGTGAACAGAAACGAGAGCGATATTCCGCTCAACTGAAACTTGGCAGTGTAGATATCTGTCAAATATCTTTTGAGTATGAACACCTTTTCTTGTATTTAACTTCAAAAACTCATTCGACTGTCTTCTGGAAGATATAAATATGACACAGTATGTTTGCAAGAATTGTACTTTTAATAGGAATGAATCACGTTAATTTCAGAGGAGAATCATTTGTCCACATAATGTAAACAAGCGTCAAAAGAACGCAATTTGTCGGCCGGACCCGAATGTACAATATCCGACTGATCCGATAATTTATTTTTTGGGTTCTACTGAACTTGCAAACTTAAAACCCCTCGGACCGCTGGGCAAATGTGAACAGAAATTAGCTGATCAGCAAATAGATTTCCTCTGCACGCCTGAAATTGACAAATGCATCCTCCCAATACAATACAATACAATACAATAGTACAATACAACTTTATTTCACCACGCTAGCCACACACAACAAAAGCTGTTTTCCAGGTGGTGCGTAGGTATACATATACAAGTATATTACAAGGAATCAGTGCGATCCAGTAGAAGGCATGGAAGGCAAGGAGGTAAGTTTGTGTTTGAAATCCGAAAGCGATTTTTGCGGTCTTTGCCTCATAGGAAAGGTTGTTCCAGAGCATTGCACCACTATACTTAAAGCTGCGCTTCAAAAAATTTGTGTGTGGCCTTGGGAGTGCTAGATCAGTGTCGATATTCCTAAGATCGTAATTTATGTTAGTATCATTGAGTTTTACAAAGGAGTTACTCAGTTTGGGGGGGGGGGTTAAATCATCATCATGGAGGATTTTATACATAAAGGTAGCCTTTGCATGGAAGCGCCTGGTTTCAAGGGTTTTCCATTTCAAGTTATTCAACACATCTGCAGACCTACCATCATATGAAGAGCCTGTAATAACCCTTCCCACCCGATTTTGATTTTTTTTTAAATTTATCTTTCACTTCCTTACCACATGTATCCCACAGGAGTGAGCAGTAATCAAAATAAGATTGAATAACTGATCTGTATAAAGTTATGAGGGTGCAAAGGGGGACAAAAGGCTTAATTCTTCTCAAAGCTCCTATGCCAGCACATGCCTTTGTACATATATACCCAATATGAGTTTCAAATGTGAGCTTTTCATCTAGTAGGACTCCCAAACATTTGTTAGAGGTTACGTGTGAAACCAAATTTATTTCAATGGAGATTACATTAGATAAATCTCCAGATTTAGATTCACTACCCCCTGTTTATATGCAGACGATACTCAAATCTTTACCTCTAGTTTTGATATTGGTGCACTTGCCAATAATATAAATGCCGACCGACATCCCATAATTTTTGGCGGATTTGGTCTCGATTTCGGAGAACTCAACATTCAAGATTGCAGGATAAAAGGGTCGACCTTGGGCGAATGCAAACAAAGGGTAGAATATAATCGAACGTTATATTGCCAAGAACGACCGGGTTGTGAAAAGAAATTTTTGGATTGTCAACCCGACTAATAAATTGTAATCTCATGATTGATGTTCAGTCGTCAACTCAGATGTTCAATGCTGCGCTCATTCCTGAGTAGTCACTCTTACAATTTAAGGTGTGAAGTTCAATGTTGTATGTTCTACAGTCGATTGTTGACATGTAAAGTCGAAGGTTGTATGATAAACTTGACTGTTGAATACGTTGAAAATGAAAGTTATCAACTGAAGTTGAATGTTGTATTTGTTACAGTTGGTTGTCGAAAAGTGAAGTTGAGAGTTGTTTGATAAAGTTGAATGTTGCTTTGCAAAGTTGAGTTTTGGCAGGGATGGAACACCATAGAGTTCATCCTCAAAGAGATATTAAAAATATTTAAGGAAAGGAAGTTGAATTCCATCAAAAAAGGGAGCATTACAATGTAGGCTTTTTAAATAAAGGTCATTATTATTATTATTATTGACATTATTGTTATTATTATCTTTATCATCATCATTATTATTATTATTATTATTATTATTATTATGTTCCTGGATGTGTCATGGCCTTACCTTTCTCATGGTAATCTACAAACACCTATAAAATCGTTATTTTAAACGACAAAGGCCTAGTCTTTTCACAAAAGGCGTTCCTTAAGCTGTTGTTCTCCATGCTAAAATGACAGGCAATGACTGTTAAATGACAAGCGGAAACGATAAATTGAAGACTGGAAGAGGTAAGGAAATGACCAAAAATGGGGAATCATGGAAGAAAAGTGGCTAGAACTTTGAAAATTTGGTTGTCAGTTGGTGAAATCATTCTTTAAAGGCTCATTTGTATTCCCCATTTTATCACTGATGCTTTAGAAAAGTGGCATTTTGTTGACAAAAAAATCTAGGGTAGGTGTAATGTCTAGTTAGGGTTTGAAAACCAAATCTAAGTACGAGTTGCTGTTTTGAGGGTTAAAAGACTACAGAAGGCACAGATTAAGATGATAAAGTCCAGTTTCTTCTGACGTTGTTGCTACACATCATAGCTTTAAGTTCTGACGTTTTGAGACCAATGGATCAAGTGTTGAGGATGTTATGAGAGGTCAAAGGTGGCATGCCCGAAAGGTAAGGAAATTGCAACTTTAGGAATAGCATTTCAAAGTTCAGAATGGGCCTTTAATTTGGTGATGTATGATTGCCACAAATTTCACAGATAGAGGACGTCGAAAGGAAGTAACCACAATAAATTCAGCAATGTCACGGCTTTTATAAATTTGTTACAAACGTTTTCTTATTGGGAAAGGTAAGGATATGACAATTTTTTAACGTTTTCGATTAACTTTGGTCACGTGTATCTTTCGTATACTATTTACGTAATTGCTCATATCTTGTTATGTTTGTCAGGCTTGTTCTTGCTAACAAGTAACATGCTATTTTACTCCGGAGATGTTACTGTTTTCAGTTTTAGCCCTCTAAAAACGTAGGTCACTTTCACTTCACAATTTTCATCTAAAATGATCACACAAATTCAAATCTTTATAACATAGTAGCCTTTTCACAGCTACACGTTTCACTGTACAAGCAGAAGGCCACATATATTGATGTTAAGGTTGTGAAGACAAATCTACTATTTGAAAGAAATAAGTGCTTAAAAAGCAGTTGAAATCTTACAATGTTTTCGTTCAAAAATGTAAGGAAATGACCATTTTTATTTTTGCGCATTTTGTCTCTCTTTCAATGAACATTAAGCGTTGACGTCAATGATAAGGTTTGCAGTTACCAAGATTAGGCTTTGGTGCAATGCAATGGCTGTATCATCAAACCTCATTTTTCTATAGATTTTTTTGCTCTGAGTTTAGGTAAGGAAATGACATTTTTTGAGAATTTTTGGAACAGGAAGATTTCAGTTTTTTCGAAAAAGTCCTATTTTGACATCCTTAGAGAAGAGCTCTTGATGTATGAGCTATGACTTTCCTTTGAAAACCTCAAAAAAGTTATAACTACAAATTTTAACATTATTTAAAGTACTTCTGGGCCACCGAAACGAGAAACTGCATGAATTCGTAATCTATAGGTACCTGTTTACTTGTCACTTGCCAAAATTTACTTCCTATTTGTGGCTTCCTGGTCCCCCGCTGGTGTGCCATAAGAGCAGAAGCGTATTATCCCGTCTTTTGAAAGAGGACACGCTGAAGGGTAGAATTAGAACAGAGCACGAGTGTCATTTCAAAGTCATTCGGGGGGTGTCATCGAGTAACCAACTCGACTCATTGTTGCCAGGATGAAGACGGCCTTTTATCTCTTCATGCAGTACTTAATTGATGGATACTTGTCTTTAAATGTACAGGAGTATTGTGAGACGTTTTAAAATCAATAGTGTTCATCGTGGGGCACTCCCCAGGGGTTGGTTACCCTAGCTCATGTTGGATCCCAGACGAATCACAGCTATTGCTTTTGTTGTCTCTTCTTGAAATTACTAGATCAACTCAAGGGGTGTCATGGGGTTACCATCCCCACTCGTTGTTGCCAGGATTTGCGTACGTTGTTGTTTACGTGGTTTCCCTGGTCCCCCCCAAATTCCCCTTTTTTTTAGTTTTTTTTTTCTGTTACTTTTTTTAGTTTTTTTTTCTAGTTTTTTCTCTTTTTTTTCACTTGTTGCTTTCTCTTCAGTTGCCTTTCATTGCATTGAATAGTGTCCTCACTTTGCCGTAACACCGCGCCAGGCCTTCTCGTTGAAATATGGCATTAAGTACTTCATCCCCACGGAAAACTCTCTCAATTTCGGCCTTAGATGGAACAGAGGGATAATTTTTGAATCGAGAGGTGACGACCTTATTATCAACTTGCGACCATCGTCGCCTTGTGATACCAGTGACCAGGGATGATGCAGTGTCGAGAGACACCACATAATCGGAGGTGAGTAGTGAATTTTCTTCCTCTGGGATTGCTTCGGTCGTCTGGGGAAGCTGATATCGAATGAAGTCTTGGATTTGTTTAACCAATCGCTTGTTGGTAACCATGCGACTTAAGAACGAATTCCTTCTCATGGCCACTCTTATCATGTATAGACTTTGTTTTTCTCCCTTTTCCATTACCTCCTTGAAGACGGTACTAACGACTGCTTTTATGTCATCGCTTAGTGTCCCAGTCATACTAGCTCCCTGATTAGAACCATCACCTTTTGGTGCAGCTTCTTCAGTCGCCTCCTCCTCTTGCAGGGGACTTTCTTTTGAAGATAGCCCTTGGTGAGGTTCTTTGACCTCCTTCTCTTGCGGCGTATTTTGTTGTTGGACGTTCACCTCTTCCGGTGTAGCTGAAGATAGCATTTGGCGAGATTTGGTTGCTGTTGCTGACCTCCCTTGTATATTTTTTCGCAGTTCTTCACATGCAGCAGCTGCCTGCTCCACCCTACAAGGTAGTACGTAATTCCGGTCGGCTGTTCTCGACGTGTGTTTCATGTGACGGTTAACGTTTACTTTCTTTGAAGGACTAGCGTTGGTCACTTCTGTAGAATGGAATTTGCGGATCCGAGTAGAGCTAACACGGATTTCATTTCTCACGCCCGCCTTCACAAACATTTCTGTCACTCGTTTTCCGACAGTCCCTCGCCTAAAAGCATTGCCTTCAGCGGTCACGAAAATGGTGTCGGCATCAGGTTGGGCAAGCCGTGGACGTATGAAGTCAACGTAGATTTGCAGGTGCCGGAACAATGGGGCTCTGATGGATAATTCCACTGGGCCGTGTTGTTGAGTAGTTTTATGGTCATTGATCAACATGATGTAATTGGTTTCGGAGCTGTTAGGTGTTGCCATCTTAAAGCGATTCACTTTAGCATACTGGATTGGTCCTGGCCTCGATCCGTTGTCAATGATGAGCTGTGTCATAAGGTAGTCTCGTACCAAGGTAAATTCATTGAGAGACCTTCTGCCGCTTTGCCTAACAACTTTACAGCGTTTCTAACCACGTTCGAGTTTTCGTACAGTTGCAGGTCCTCGTTAGTCAGGCGTTCGTATGCCTCGTTGACTATCCTGTTGGAGAAATCTGCTGCCGTTCGACGATGAATGGTCTTGCTGTAATTAGCCATTTGAGGCAGTAGTTTTAGTAATCTTGAATACAAATGTTCCGTTAGCTTGCCATCAACTGAATCATCTTCATCGCTTGGATTCTTATAGTCTTTGATCCACTTAAGAAAGCTTACTAAGGAACGTAAATAAACCCTAATGGTGTTGCCTTTAAGCTTCTTTTCCTGCAGTCTTGGTTTGGCCCACTTGTCCCATATGTCAAACGAATTGTTTCGTATGAGGCAATCCAAACCTGGTCCCTGTGGGTCCAGCTCCTGAACGATAATGTGGACGTGTCTGGTGTTGCTGAGCGCTTGTGCCTGCGGTATGTCGCCACCAGCAATATGGCGTTGGAATCGATAGAATTGGCCCAAGCACTTCTCTCGAATGGAGTGGTGAAGGTCAGGTTGTTGATAATAGTCTTCCCACTTTATGTCGTTTCGACGGTTGGACGTCAGGATGTTCTCTTCGTCTTCATTTTCAGAGGCAGTGTCGAAGTCTGACAAATCATCCACGTCCATCTGGACCTTCTCAAAGAATTGTTCTTCAGCTGCGTTACCATCCCCGTCTCCCTCGCTGGCGTTTGAATCTGACTCCCAAGTCTGCGAATCATCATCGGTTTCCTCACCAGAACTGAAGTCCCCTTTCCAGTTCTTTCCGTCCATCTCCTTTCTCTTCTTTACCTTTTTACCAGAACTGGAGTCCTCTTCCTTGCTGTTTCCGCCCATCTTTTTTCTCTTCTTGGTAAGC
>BLFK01001048.1:1064053-1069407 GCA_014634185.1 Astreopora myriophthalma | reverse complement strand
GATCAAGGTTAAATCCGTTCCGAAACTACTGCAAACAAGTAGGATAACGGTAACGGTACCTTTGTTACCCATTCCCCATCAAAAACAGAAACCATCACTGTAAGGAAATGACAAGGTAAGGAAATAACATTGTCATTTCCTTACATGTAAGGAAATGACAATTTCTTGGTAAGGAAATGACATTGTCACTTCCTTACAGTAAGGAAATGACAATTTTTTGGGTAAGGAAATGACATTGTCACTTCCTTACAGTAAGGAAATGACAATTTTTTGGTAAGGAAATGACAAAAACTAAGGAAATGACAGTAAGGAAATGGCACAGGAATATGGTTATTATTATTATTATTATTACTATTATTATTATTATTATCCTGTACCTGATCGTTCAAGATTAATTCTGTAGAAGTACCAAAGTCCCTAACGAACTGGCCATTACTGAGAGCATCTTGAAAGTACTAAAGAGAAAACAATAACTTCTCAAATTGTACAAAAACGTAAGTTATTGCAGTGATTACTTATAAATGAGGCTATTTTTAACTTTCTACAAAAAGGGAGGGTCATCCCCTCCTTTTCAATTAACAGAACCTTTAAATTGGCACTTATGTCAAATTTGTGTTAAATTCAGTCCAAATCTAATAAAAATAACCATAACTCAAATCCCTCAACCAGTGAAGTTTTACTTACACTGCTTTGAGGCAAACTAAAGCGCACTCCGACGAATCATCTGGGCACTAGAGAACTTAGTAAATAACAAATAACCACAGAGAACAACATCAACAAATAAATATCGCCAAAGAACATGGGCTGACACAAAATATTACACAGTGACAACACATTCCCCGTTCCTACACATACAGTGCTTTGCATGTTACATCGAACTGTTTGAGGTGTGCCACCCGCCAGTTACGATGGAAAACATTACATCATACTATGATGATCCATACACCCTATGGTTGCTACATCAAGTTTGCATGTTACATCGAACTGTTTGAGGTGTGCCACCTGCCAGTTATGATGGAAAACATTACATTATACAGTACCACAAGAGACAAACTATTATGAAAACTTACTTTTCATAGCATTACATCAAACTGTGGTACTGTCCTGTTACAATGGAAAAAAAAATACCATTACGCCCAGTAGACCCGTAAACAAAATTTAATGTGACTTAATAAAAATTAAAGATAAATTGCTCACTGGCTTACATCAACTCGAGTCTGGCAGAACGTCACTCTGTTCTAAATGAAATTCTTTGCAGAGTTCAAGTCCTTGTAGGCCTTTTTAAGCTTTTCTAGGGGAAGTGCTTGCTCCACAATGACTTCAAATTCTCTCAAAATCTCGAGCTCAGTCGGTCCTGCAATTAACATTTTTTTTATAAAAGTAAATGACTTGTATATTAATCCACTTTCAAGTGGAAGTCATTATCTGTTGATCGCATTGACTTTGCTATCAAATTTTGTGTAAATCATAGATACAGTCCTTCAATAAATGTAGTCAGTTTGGAGAAAGAAAAACATTT
The DNA here is from genome assembly GCA_014634185.1 of Astreopora myriophthalma. NCBI lineage: Eukaryota > Metazoa > Cnidaria > Anthozoa > Scleractinia > Acroporidae > Astreopora > Astreopora myriophthalma. Next base: position 1,067,888 of record BLFK01001048.1, on the reverse strand, counting down.
AAAAAGATATCATGAAAGTGAGCTGGTTGATGGCATAATTGTACACACAAAAGTTATTGTATTAGAAATGATGGTCAATACCTAATTGGTAGAAACAAAATATATGTTATAAAAAAGGTATAACTACATTTTTTCTCAGTGTAAACAGTAAAAATAAAATTCAATGGGTATGCTTACCTGACATTGAACTAACACAGATATTGTGCCTGGTAACAGCTGATTGCTGCTCTGCTTTCTTCTTTACTGTTATACGGTCACCATGAAAAGATTCAGGACCATAGCATCAAAGGGCATTGTTGGTGTCCCGTAGGGAATCAATTTTGTGAGCAATGAGCCCGATAGAAGCCAAAAGTTGCTTTGTATTGCGCATTTCCATGTGCAATGCACACAGCTGAATGCTGCTCAGTTCTTCTTCCAAGAGGAAAAGCAAGTCATCCCTTATGCCAGTTGTTCTATTAAAATTAAACATCCAACAATGTGATCCAATAATTCACAACTTCAACAGAGCAGAACAGTTCTTAGCCATGTCAAGGGAACTCACAGGCCTACTTAAACTTAGGGCTCAAGCAATGAATGTCATTACTGTTACTAACTTGACATTTACTTTCATTTGTAAAGAAGGAATGTTGCTGTTAAAGGGGTGGACTCCCATAGAGCAGCAAACTCTAATGTTTTCTAATGTTGCTGTTAAAACCAAAACAATTTTTCTTTTGTAAAAAAAAAATCTGGAATAATTATTGTAGTTGTGCACCAAAGCAGAGAAGGGTACTAAATGACTGAATATATTGTAGCTGTTAATCCCACTCATACATGTCTATCTGTCAATGATATTGTCTTGTGGTTGTTTACAGTTTTCAAGGGAGACCTGAACTGTCAGCATGTAAAGGTGTCAAAGTACATTACCTTAAAATACATACCTTCCAATGTTTGCCTTGCTCCTAAGACAATCCAAACAGGTCTCGTCTTGTGCAACATCATGACAAGAGCAACCCTTCAAATAGAACACATATTAATATATTACACTAAGCAATAAAATAATTTTGCTGCTGAAGCCCTCTATCAAAGAAAACCAAAACAGTTTTGAGGATGATCTGAAGAGTATTTTCACCTGAAAATTACAGTAGAGTATTCACAACGATAGACCAGCAGCCATGTAAAAGACAGGAAACAACTACATACGGATTGTACAGCATACACAGTTTATATAAGCAGCCAGTTAATATACACATGTACATAACCTTTTCATAAACATACCCTGATAGCATTGCAAATAAAGCAAAACTCACCAGCAAGTCCTTTACCACCAAGAAAAAAACTAGGATCCTTAACTTTCACCAGGAGCAGAAGTAGAGTCTTGTAGTCCAAAGTCACTATAAAATGCAAGAAATAGACCACAGAGTATTCATATGAAAGTTGCACAATTGATGGCTAATTCAGGAGGAGTTAATTAAGTAACATGTTGTGAAATGAATGGCAATTTTAGATGAGAACACACTTTTATCAGTAACCTGTATTAATACCACTAGTAATAGTTTACACTAAGCAGCAGAATGGTTTGCTGCTACTCTGCATAGCAGGAATTGTTGTTTGATTTACACGTGTACATGTGTGTGCAATACCTGAGGTTTCTATAAAATTTGCAGGCAAGCATGTATTAGGTAAGTGAAATAATCTGAGAAATTACCAACAAACTCTACAGTGTAATGATGGCCATCCACATAAATGCCTCTCTCTTTTAGAATTTTCTTCTGATCATTTACATCCTCTAAAAGGATTCTGAGATTCTCTCTAAAAGAAAAGTCACAGACAAATGTAAGGCTTATTAAGTACAGATCTGTAAAGCCAAAACAAAATGACACCCTCATTGGCAGGTTTAAAATGCAGGTCGCACTGGTCACTCATTAAAAGTCATTGTTTCACCTATACTAGTTAATATAATGCAACCCTTCAAATTGGCTAACCTTAGGCCCACACATCATTTTTTGGCTGAATGAGGCTAAATTTAGCATTAGTAAAGGTTTTGTAAGGAGTGACCTGTGAAAAGTGACCTGTGGTTAAAACTTCTTGCATTCAGGTTACATGTTAGATGTATAGTAAAATTAATTATTATCTTATACTTTAATAACCATGATCCACTCAGTGGCAGGGTAAAAATGTGTCCTGCAATAATGAGTGGAGGACAAGAACAGTGTTTCAAGTGATGGTTTTTGGAACCTTTTAGAATTTTCAGAATTTTTGTTTTAATTGCAACAGATGGTTTACAAATGAAAGGAGAAGCAATGCCCTGTTTTTTGTTTTTGTTTTTTGCTGGATCACGCTTTATGTGCAGTAATCAAACATGTGTATGTATACCTGTTCTCTTTACAGTTGGCTATAGACAAAGGATAGACAGATTTTGCACTCTGGTGTGAATTTACAGGGCACTCTCGAGGAACAATTCCAATCAATACTTGATCTCTACCTGCAAGAGATAAATCAATAATCACCTTTAGCTTTACTGTGGCAAAAATAATAAAGATACACTGCAAACACAGCTCCCATGCAGGAAGTCAAAATACCACCCAAATTTAATGTCATTTATGACAGAAATATGATTTACAACAGAAGGAGTAGAATATTCTTGTGGTAAAGCCACAACTGATCACAAAACCAAAAATACAATGTTAAGCAACCTAAATATTTGTTGTTTTTAAAGGAAAATAATTTTTTGTAAGCACTTCAATACCAGTAAATTAATTTCATCAATTAATATGATGGTGCAGTCTCATTCACCACTAAATTAAGGTTACAAAATGTAAGCAATACCCCAAAATGGTCTTCCATCTATCTTAATCATCAGTTTCAAAACTGGCGGTGTCTGAGAGATCACTTTGTGCAATGCTTGCTCTCGAACAATCATTTCAACAACTGCTGCCAAGTCTACCCGAAATCCTTTAATCGGGGGGCTCACTCTCCTCACACCAACGTATTCACGGCACACACCAAAAATCATCTTCTTTACTGCCTTCATGTGGTTTGTGTTTAGAAGGACAGCGATGTCACCTGATTTCTAACGTAAAAGAAATAACAGTAAAAAAAGTAATACTTTTGATTTAAAAAAAACCCGTTTCTTGTCCCCGCCCGCTTCATTTTTTAGCGCCGCCTCTCTTTTTTTATGATTTTTTATGAGCAACGTTTTTATGAGCAAAAACCAACAGGCGTCACTTTACACCAAACTGGTGTTACTATCACATCACGACAATTTTGACTGTGTTTGAAAACACCTTTCCAGTGTCACGGTAACACCAATTTAGTGTCTTTTTACGTGGGATGCCACAGGCAGACCACGTCTAAGAATCGGTAGGGTTTTTTTTCTTCGTGGTCTCATATGGCAATTAGCCACGTGCTTGTGCTTCTCACTGGAGTTAAGCCCTGTTGGCTGGGGTTACCACTTGGATGGGTGACCATGCATAATATTCATGTCGTTAACTTGTTCTTGTTTTTTTTTCCTTGCTGTTTTTCTTCTTAGACACAAATTAAAAAATAAATAAATAAATTTCCAGTATCGTGCCGGAAGTGTTATAAGCAACACAAAAACAACTTCTAGTGATCTAACCCGCACCTTGAACTCGGATCTAGCTGTTGTACTTTTACAATTTCTGGTTAACTGTTTTTGCATCCCACGGAAATGCCCTTAGGCGTCTTGTTTTGTCAAAACAAGTGTTAAATAACACAAAAATTGGGTTAACAAAACCCTTTGGCGGTGTCACAATACACCCAAAAGGTGTATATTGTAAACCGTTCTAGTGTTTTTTAACATTAAGAAGGTGTTCTTATAACATCAAATAATTATGTG
>BLFK01001048.1:1004053-1054053 GCA_014634185.1 Astreopora myriophthalma | reverse complement strand
GCTACTTGTTCATTTTCAGTGGAAATAAACGACTGTTTACTAAAAACTCGAAGAGGACTCATGCAGAGAGACAGCTGTTTGTGTAGTGGCATCAAAATGCACAACTTAGGTGTAAGACAAGTTCTTCTAGAGAGTTTTTTTTTTTAACCACAAGAAATATTTTCTAACCAGGAGAAATTTGCTTGTGGCTGAATGCCAGTTTTCGTTTTTTTGCTCAATTTTTTTTTCACGATTATTTTGCAGTCGTAGCTAGGAATCCTTAATGCTGGTGCCCTGTCATTCACCCCATCACACAAAATTGACACTTCATTTTCTGTCCGTACTTCAAATCGATCAAAGAATACTATATAGGTTATAAAAATGGCAAAAAAGAGTGCACTGAATTGATGACGGAGATATTCCTTTAGCATTAACACGGTGCGTGATAGGACTTTTAAGGAACGGTGAATTGCGTTTGTTTTGTGATAAAAGTGTTTGCCAAACAACAAATGAAAAAAACTATTATTCCTCGATTCTAAAAGAAAGCTGACAGAAAAAAAAAACGATTTATAGTTTTTCTAGACTCTATTACTTTTCCTCTTGTTTAATTTGGTTGACATGATTTGGGCCTTCGTCTACTGTTGCGGTGAATGACTCCAGATAGTAATCATTCGCGAATCGCTCCTTTTTGCCAATTGCGAATTGTACTGAATGCTTATAAACTTCCGGAAAGATGCGGTTTTGTTTTATTTTCTTTTGTATTTTTGTCATCTATTAGCTAAAACGTCAACTTCTCTTACCAAAGCGTGATCACCTATGATCTAACCACGGAATTTTTATATGATCTCTTGGCTTATAATTCCTTCTATGGTGTGCCTTTGTGAAGATTTCTTGCCTACGTCAGCAGTTTGGGCCTGACAAAGCCCACTTCCCTACCAGTGAAACGATGATTAAACTTTACCAATTAATTGTTCTTTCAGACAGACGAAATATTATACACTTCCTAACACGCTCAAGGTCTCATAAGCTCCTGTATGAACACGACAACGAAAACGAAAGACAACCACATAGAGCCAAAGGCGCTAACTTACACTTAACGTGTTTTTAACTTAGACCGGCCTTATGTCAACCTTTGCTGCTGGAAAAATGAGTGAAAGGTCTTCATGATAAAACAATTTAAGCAGCCGTTCTTGTTTGTCTCGTACACTTTGGGCCAGAGTGCTGAATAATGAATACTCTGCGCCGTTAATACAAACGATTTTGTCATTTGTGACGCGTTGGACCTCATATTGATGGACTGGAAAGCAGTAGGACTTGAAAGTACATTAATGTTACCCGCAGTCGATGTGAAGCCGGTTTAGTCTGACAAGTGCTAGTACAGTTGAAGCCCTCATATGCCTCCCATAACAGTGGCGCGTGAATTTTCTTAGATCATGTCCACAGGCACTCGCGTTTGGCAACATCGTCTTGCAAACTTGTTTGAAATAAGTAGTGTAACTCTCAAAGGGCTAAGCGACCCCGAAGGCCCCGACTAGAACGCAACCTTCCGACAACACGATAAACGAAAAAAGAATTAATTGAAAATGCTGATGTCAACTGCAATGCACGGAAGCAAAATAAAACATTCACAACTGAAGACGATACAAATATACAAACGAAACAATTAACAAGAAACGACGATAAATGAACACTTACCTTATTAGGGCTGCGAAATTGCGGTGATTGCAACTCGGATGTCGTATACTGCTTGATAGCAACCTGATGAAATAACTAGAAAATGTCGGATCTGTGCGAAGCGGGACTGCTTTGAAAAAGAGGAGAGCTTACAGTGTGGAACTAAGGCTTATATCTATCTATCTATCTATCTATCTATCTATCTATCTATCTATCTATCTATCTATTTAAGCAATAGACCGCACTTTCCAGGTGTTTACCAGCATAATAAAACCACGCGGGATGTTGGGAGAACACGAGAAAGCTTGTAAATCACTCGCCTGCGGCTCGTGATTTACAAGCTTTTCGAGTGTTCTCCCAACATCCCGCGTGGTTTTATTATGCTGGTAAACACCTGGAAAGTGCGGTCTATTGTTTTTATGAAATAACTACTAAGACAAAAACACTGAGAAATCGGTGCTTTCTATTTTGTAACTTGATCAAGTTGTTTATTCTCTTCAAATTCATCAGTAAGGCGGGAGAACCAATCACAAATCGGGATCTATTTTGAGCATAAACCTGTTGAATCGCCGAATGAGGCATCGCAGTTTGAACGAATGAATGAAAGTGTTTTTTAAGTTAAATTACTGTCTCTAACTCTCACAAAAATGTGGCTTAAAAAGGTTAATGCCTTGGCGAAAGAATGCTTTTTATCAGCAGATAGAAGTTACTGGTGAAAAGTGATGTTTACACTGCCGATTTTGCATGAATTAAACGTATTGCTGTATGCCGTTGTCATAGTACCCGCGCGTGTTATACTAGCCGCGTAGGCCTGGACCGATCGTTACGCATGTGGTCCAGCACGGCGGCCGTGTTTTGTTCAATGTAGAATAAACACACAAGTACATACTATTTCATGGTGTCAGAAGCCGGATTTCTTCGAGTAAACAAGCAGCAGATACACATGGAACTCTTCAAGTGAAAATAACGGAACTATCCACGTCAGTTCATCAAAAATTTCAAGTTCGACATTCGATCGACTCGATCGCCGTCAGTTCAGATTTCAAATTTCAAGCTTCTTCGCATTCAAACCTGGGTCTTATCTCACCCCAAACAACAACCATGGACAAATTTACGATTCCTTCGATGGACTGGTTGACACCAGGTGATATCCACAAGCGATTCAACATTTTCAAGCAAAAGTGCTCGCTCGTTTTCGACGGGCCTCTCTTAAACAAATCAGAAGGTCAAAAGGCTAGACTACTCTTGCTATGGGCCGGCGACAAAGGATTAGAGATCTATAATACAGCAACATGGGACGACGAACGGGGTCAATTCAAGCTTGGTCCAATATTCGAGAAGCTAGAAGCATACACAAAGCCCCAGAGCAACCAAATTCTATCCAGGTACCAGCTAAGATGCCTTAAACAAGACAACATGCCCTTGGAAGAATTTTTAACCAAGGCCCGTACGCTTATCGATGACAGTGGGTATGATCCTGCATTCCAAGATGAAACCCTCCGAGACACGTTAGTTTTTGGCCTGAAGTCAGATAAAGTCAGAAAAGATGCCATCTCCAAAGGCAACACTCTTACCTTGCAGCAAGCCTACGACCTAGCCAAAACAGAGGAGAGCACCAGGGCACAGATGCAAGTTATTAGGCAAGGGGAGCAAAACACTGAATTGTACCCCATAAGAAGCAAAAAGAAGGCAGCTTCATTCGAAGGCTCAAGGCAAGCAGGCAGTTCAAAGTACAGTCACTCGAACAATGAATTTAAGCACGTAGTCCATCTACCAGCAAGCCAAAGTTGAAATTCAAGTTCAGCGGTTGTTTCAGATGCGGAAACAAAAAGGTATGCATAAAGAAACGCCTCAAACAAGTGCATAAAATTGTACAGAGTCCACGGTACCACGGCCAGGAGATCCACTTGCACGACCACGATGAAGAAACCAGTGACTCTTCAAGTACAAGCAGCTCTGATGAAGACGAAGGAAGTGACCCTGAACCAATAGCGGTATTTTTAGATACCATTACCTCTGAAAATTCTGTTGACAGCATGAACAGTTTCCCTAACAAGATTTACACTGCTGTCACGATCAACGACCAGCGTAGTATTCAGATGAAGGTAGATACGGGCGCAGACATCTGTATCCTTACTACAGAAGATTTGCAGAGGTTAGGACTCTCGGTTGAAATCAAGCCGTGTAGCAGCATACTGAAGGGTTATGGAGGAAATTCCATACAAAACCTGGGCACTAAAAATCTTCAGGTAACTTTCCTCTATATTCACAGAGTTCACCATTGTGGAGGCCCCAGGTCATCCCTCAATGATCGGATGCCGACAGGCTCAAGAACTTGGCATCATAACTATCCATGTTGAAGAAGTCTCCAGCGATTCAGCGTCACCCACAGTGCAGCAAGCTGTTCGACATGTTGGTCTCTCCAAAGCTACCGTGACAAATGAATACCAGGATTGCTTGGACAAAATCGGCCCATTTCCCGGGGCCCAAATACCACATCCAGCTCATTGACAATGCAACGCCCGTCATACATCCCTCACGTACAGTACCTGTTTACAACTTACCACTGTACAAGCCTGAGCTAGAGAAAATGATTACTGACGACATCATCACTGAAGTAACAGAACCCACTGACTGGGTCAATTCAATTGTCTGCAACGTTAAAGAGACAGCTGATGGGAAGAAGAAGGTTCGGCTTTGCTTGGACCCCAAGGATTTAAACAAGAACATTCGCCGTGAACACTATTACAGCAGAACTATTGACGAGATCCTCCCATTACTACATGGCAAGAAGTACTTCTCAGTAGTTGACACAGCGAAAGGCTACTGGCATGTCGAGCTCGACCATGAATCTAGTTTCTTGTGCACCTTTAACACGCCGTTTGGGCGGTACAGGTTTAAGCGCCTACCATTCGGCTTGTTGTTTCTCAGGACATCTTCCAGCGAAAGTTGGACGACATCTACAAGAACATTCCCAGTGTTACCGGGATAGCTGATGACATCATTGTCTTTGGGTCGACAGAGGAAGGGCACGACCAAGCATTCGTGAACATGCTCGAAGCCACCAGGGCGAACAATGTGAGTCTGAACTCTGCAAAACTGCAGTTTAAACAACAAAGTGTCGATTTCTTCGGTCACACACTGACACAGGATGGTATTTGCCCTGCAGCTGACAAGTTGAAAGCCCTCAAGCCTATCTCCGCACCATCTAATACCAAGGAACTTCTGTCCCTACTGGGAATGATCACCTACCTCAACCGATTCTCAGCCAAGGTTGCGGAGCTTACCGCACCCCTTCGTAAGTTGGCAAAAAAGAACGTTCACTTTAGATGGGAGCACGAGCACGAAGTGGCACTGGACAGAATCAAGGAGGAACTTTGCTCAGCACCAGTTTTGCCTTACTATGACCCTGATCCAGCAACAACCACCATCTTGCAGTGCGATGCCACACTCCGATGCCAGCCAAAAGGGAGTAGGAGCCTGGATAAGACAAATTGATTCCAATGGCAACGATAGGATTGTTGCTATGGCATCAAGATCACTCATGTCCAATATACGGAAACTGATACAGTCTGTCAAACGGTACGTACGGATTGTACAGACCGTCAATGATAACTCGGTCCGTATACGGTCCGTTAATTATATGCATATCTGTGCCGGACGTAGCCTGTGAGAGTTTGACGATCCGTACGGACTGTACAGATCGTCAAAGGATGAGTCGCTCTGCTTATATGCATATCTGTGCTGGACGTGGCCTGTGAGAGTTTTGACGATCCGTACGGATGACAGATCGTCAGTGGGTAAGTCGGTCCGTATACGGTCCGTCAAATATATTTCTAAAAGCGTTCGCGAAAGAATAAGTCCATTTACGAGGAAATCAAGCAAAATAAACCGGCTAAACATCTATGTATGGCTAGCCTGCGTAGCATGGCGGTTTTGGTTGCTAAGTAATAAAGGCGGGCGAGGGCAGAAAAACCGCGAGGAGATTGGAGCGGGAACGGGCGCACGAGAGGCGAAGCCGCGAGAAAAATAAAAACACCGTCTCAGCGGAGCAATAGAGAAATTGAGGTGGACTCTCTCGAACCACATTCAGTGCTTCCGTCGTAAGTTCCATTGCCGTGCAGTTCAGTGACATCATTTCGGAAATCTGGTCGCCTATAATACTTTTCAACGGGGCAATGACAATCACACACGTTTTCGATGAAGAGATTTCTTTGGCAAGAGCGAAGACAGTATAGATCATGCTCTTGCCAAAACCTGTTGGCAAAATTGCCATGACATCTCTCCCATTAAGAAGATTGTTAATGGCCGTTTCCTGCTCTGGCTTCAAGACAACTGCACTATTTTCTCGACGAATATTCAAGAGCGACAACGCTCTAGTTAATGCCATACTTTGATTTTGTTTTGAATTTGTTCAGTCTCTCGAAACTCTCCCAAGGGAAATTACCAAAATATTTGATTGACGGGCGAGCATTCTGAGCCAATCGGAACGATCCGTACGCTGGCATACGGAGCGACTAAAAAAAGCCCCCCGTCCGTGCAGACGGTTTTTCAGTTGCTCCCGCCCCAATCTCCTCGTGGTTTTTCTGCCCTCGCCCGCCTTTACTACTTAGCAACCAAAACCGCCATGCTACGCAGGCTAATGTATGGCTCGTTCTTAAAGCATATGCGAACAAGTCCCTCGTTGTAGGAAACGTACGTCCGAACAACCAAAACAAACGGACTAAACATGTATGTCGTTCTTAAAGAGTTTGTGAACGAGTTAGCCCTTCAAGGAAATGAAGTGTGCAATCCAGTTGCAAACAAGTCACTCATTGTACGAAAACGTAACTAAGAACAACCTGCGAACGAGTTAGGTCTTGTAGCCAATGAACTGAGCACCCCACACCAAAGGAAAACATCTATGGATGCCTCGTTCTTAAAGCGTTCACGACAAATGGCCTTTTATCCACGGGTAATCCACACCAAGGGGAAAACAAATGCACTAAACATGCATGTATGCCTTGCTCCTCTTTCGCCTATCCCGTTCAGAGGGAGTTTTCTTTCGCGTTCCTTTGACGGAGTGAGCGAAATCTATGTAGTACGGTACAGTTCCGCGGCCTTTCATTTTGATTTCTCAAGTGCAAGTTAAGCGTGACGCGAAGAATGAGCATATATTATTCGAAAAAACCTTTCGCCGGCTATCGAACTACCAACAAATTTTTTCCGTTTGGATAAGTGGAACATTTTTCGAATGGTTTCTTTCAAGTAACAGTTTGCGGGCTACTATAATTTGTGTGTTATTGGAATTTCTTACCCTCCAATAAACCCCGGGCCGCGCATCAATTTTGTCCACGATTTTTCATTACTTGTGGAGCTAACGGAAACCGCTCCTTTCGCAAACGCGTAAAATGTCAATGTGTGGGTATGAGAATTTACCGTGAAGGAAGCTGTTCGGGTGTGACACATTTTAATACGGTTTTCCATTTTTGTTTTCATGTCGAGTGTCAAATACAACCAAGACGTTTACGGACAGCCCCTTTGCGAAGTGTCCGTTTGCGAAATGACTTCTTTAAAAACGAGCGCTATTCAGCTAAAAGAATAATTGCACTTTGAATCCAAACGCAATCGTTTTAATGTTGCACATTGTATTTGAGTTCGCGTGCAAGTAGACACACTGTTCCTTTACAATTATCCATTCTTTTACATGCTGCTATCATAACAATTAGTACAACAATTTATCGTCAGGAAATCTACCAGCACGAGGCTTAACTGAAACAAGGAACAATTAAACGCAGCTTGGCAGTATATTTGTAGCAGAAAGTGCTGAATACCCCTGCAGTGTGGTGCCTACGCGATACGCAGAAACGAGTTAATTACTCTTCAAATTTGTCCTCAACAACTGTTTCCTTTATTTCCTTACGTAATAGTCGGAAACTAGTTATACTGCATTTCTGTAGTTAAAAAAAGGAGAATGCACCGATTTCCATCGTCCGTTTTGACCGCATGCGCTGATCGGTATGCAAAATTACAAAGTATCGCATTGTCAGTTTTCTAATAAACAAACCGTTTCGAAAACACGTGCGTACCCTTTACCGCGTAACAAACAAATCAGGATGTCTTGCCTTCTACATGCATGTCCTATGATCGCGTCCTGAGTACTCAGGTTTTGTAGTATAGCGTCCAAAAGGATGATGAATATCAGATTGCTGTATGATGCATTCAAGGAAAGTAACTCGGTATTTCGCCATTTGAAGATTGCTGTTTGGTGTAGGTTCTTCGGCCTCTGTTACACTTTGAAACAGTTTCAAATTATTTTTTCTTATGGTTGTCTTTTGGTAAGCCACTTAGATAGAGCGGTTTGTTGTAGTCCACATCAAAGTAGAACCATGTTTTTCTTTTATTGTTTTCATTCATTTTTCAGTCCGTATTCGGACCGACTCGCCAATTTACGGTTTGTACAAACCGTACGGACCGTCAACATGTTTGGCCGGCCATAAGGTGAATATAGGGCTTGAATTTGTCTAAGTCCCACTAATCACATGCATTTTTCAGTCCGTGGTCGGACCGACTCGCCACTTTACGGTCTGTACAAACCGTACGGACCGTCAACATGTTTATGCGGTCCGTACGGATCGTAAGCTGAATTTACAGACCGTATCTGTTAGTGTATATTGGACAACCCTCGCATCAAGATCACTTACCGATACTGAGTCCAGGTACTCTAACATTGAGAGAGAATGTTTAGCTGTGATGTTTGGTCTAGAGAAATTCGAGTACTATCTACTCGGCAGACATACTCTGGTTGAAACTGACCGCTCGCCGCTAGAACGGATTTTCAAGAAGAACATTGCAGAAGCACCAGCCAGGTTGCAAAGACTGTTGCTCAGGTGCATGAAGTTTGACATTGAAGTCAGATACATACGAGAAGAAACAATTCCTGTTGCTGACGCATTATCGCGTGTGTGCACAACAATGGAAGTAATCGAAGTTGAAAACCAGAGAGAAAGTTGTGCTCCCAAATACAGACACCTCATGCCCTGTCGACATTGGCTTGGTGAAGTTGGCTTCAGCGAAGGATCCGACAATGCAGTTGTTGAAGAACACTATCTACAATGGATGGCCAGGATATAGACGCACTGCCCAAAGGAACTATGGGACTACTGGAATATCAGGTGTGATCTAGTTTTGGAAGACGGTCTGATACTTAAGGGAGACCGAGTAGTTGTGCCAGAATCCCTCCGTACCCGAGTGTTGGAGGCAACACACACCGGCCATAAAGGCGAAATGAAGTGCTTACTTCTAGCCAGACAGTCTGTCTTCTGGCCTGGCATCTCAAATGACATCCTCCATTATGCAACAGTCACCAACAAGCACAACCAAAGCTGCCAGCAATGCAACCTGACCTTCCCACAAGGCCGTGGGGAAAGCTTGGATCTGATATCTTCCAGTTCAATGGTGCAAATTATCTAATTAATGTTGACTATTATTCCACTAAGGTTCCCCATCATCAGGTCTCTGAGTGATATCTCAGCATCCACCATCTCCAGCCACTTTACCAGCGTATTTGCTGAGTACGGACTACCTTCATTGCTAACTGCCGATTTTGGGAGCCAATTTGTCAGTGAAATGTTCAACAAGAAGTGTGAAGAGAGCGCTATTACCCTAACGTTTAGTTCACCATACCATCACCAAGCGAACGGTGCAGCAGAAAGGTGTGTTGGCACTACAAAATCCCTTTGGAAAAAAGCAGTTGAGAACAACCAGTGCCCAGAAACAGCCCTGTGGATGTACAGGATAACCCCTCTGGACGACCACCTTTCATCACCTTATCAGCTCTTGTACGGGCGGAAACCTAGATCCCCACTACCGACTAGTAACCTTGCCCTCCAGTTAAAGCACCCTGGCAATGCTGCTCACCAAGAAGCCAACCTCCAGAAGCAAATCAAGCAGGCCGAGTTCTACAATAGGAAAGGCAGCTGTGACAAGCGTGTTCTTAACCAGTCCGAACCAGTGTACGTATGGAACTCAAGAAAGCATGTTTGGGAACAGGGCAAGATTTTCAACTGCCAAAACCCTGACAGAGAACCAAGAACATATGTCGTCGAGATGAACGGCAAGCTGTACCAGAGAACAAGAGAGCACCTGCGTCCAAGGAGTACTGACAAGAAGCCACCCACTCTTCCCCAATTCACCTCTGAAGCAGCATCTGGTCAGGAATTGCCTACCAAACAATTAGCTAAAGCACCCACTGAAGTGAGTGGCAACCCCATGGCACCTATAATTCCAAACGGAGACCCCGGCCTAGCCACTCCTACCTTAGCAGAGAAGACCCAAGAGAGTCCAGCTAAACTAACACCAGAAGATGAGATCATCGCTGTTCGAGGGGGAAACATTTCATTCCAGCTAAGAAGCCAAGTGACAAGATCAGGGCGACAAACGCAAGTACCAGCCAAATTTAAGGACTGAAACATTTGTTTGAAGTCACACTTAGTTCTATTCCGTTCCTTTTTAGTGACATTTTAGTGATGACTTTGCTATTTATTACTAGCTCAGCATCTATTGTTGTTTCAATGACTTTGTTACCCGAAACTCAGCTTCCGTTGTCTTATTTCAAAAGGAGGGAGATGTCATAGTACCCACGCGTGTTGTACTAGCCGCGTAGGCCTGGACCGACCGTTACGCACGTGGTCCAGCATGGCGGCCGTGATTTGTTCAATGTAGAATAAACATACAAGTACATACTATTTCAGCCATGGACGTCGCAACCGTGCTGTGGTGAGCCATTCCTGCCTTTTGTTTACTCCACTCTGAGGTGAACGGAGAAAAGGGAATTGTGATTTGAGCAGTTAATATCAAATACCTTGTACTCGTGTTGAAGTTAGTTTTAATTGTTTTTCGACGGAAAGTTTCAAAACGGCCTTCAATAAATTACAAATTTTGTATTGTTTATCAATACTGTTTGAGCAGTTTATTTTATAAAATAACAGTTTCAGTGAAAAGCTAGCCTAAAAAATTATTCATGTAATTAATACCAACCTGTAAAAACGGAAACTGCCCACTGCGTTGCCCGCTTGTTTTTTTTTGGGTTGTGCATTTTTGACGATCGAGTCAAGTTCTAAGTTTTCCACATCGGGAAATCTTCTCTTTTTGCTCGACCTTTCTTCTTCTGTCTCAGTTTTTAAGCTCTCCTTTTTCGAATTTGGGTCCGAATTTTTATTGTGCGGCAAAAGCACATCAAAGCCTGACAATATGTGGAAGTTAGGAAAGTTTTCGTCGCACTCGTCGGCCATTATCGAGAAATCTCCAGCGGGAGTTTACCGGTACAATAGTACTTAGGTTTGGCAACTCCATTGACCAATCAGAACGCACGTAGTATGTTAGTTATTTTATAAATTCTAATAAATTGCGCGAAGAGGAAACTTTGGGCATATTAATGAAAATGAAACGTACAAAAGACACACTAATTAATGAACAGGTGAAACATAACACTATAAGACCACCAGAAAAACGAATCCGGCGGTGAGAACGAGAATAAAGCTACAGGAAAACAATGAGGAAAAATGTCATACTTAGGTCGCTTTGCATTTGGCAGAACTGACCGGCCAGTGACCGGGCATTTGGTAGGGCTAACTCTTCAACGGCTTCAAAATTACACACTTCGATGATGATGCATACTTCTCCACAAAGAATTCAGGAATTACCATGCAACTATTCCTTCAAACTGTTGAATTTTCCTTGCAAATTGACCAGTTCTGACAAAAGGATAGCGCCCTTGGTTCCTACCAGTGGGATTTCAAGTCTTAGGGCGATTGCGTATTTGATGTAAACGAGTACGGAAATGAAAAATAGTCGGTCTTTCTTGGCTCTGTGATCACGGGTCATCGAGTCAATCAGAACGGCAAAATAATAATAATAATGCCTGGTGGTTCTGTCGTTCTGTCATGGTTAGCAAATGGTCATTTCTATTTTATTTTAACACTCATTCCCTTTAATATTAACTTGTCCGGCGGGGACGGGTCAGGCATTTGATAGATGGCGAAGTCGATGCTCAGGGCTACTATGATGGATCCAAGGGCCGAAATTTCTGGGATTGTCGTTAACGTACAAAGTGTTGTTTTCTTCAGGTATTTGATTTGGGCATGCATTAATGCCTAGTGCATTATTACAGGCCTGAGCATACGTACCATGTGGAAGACATAAGACAAAACTATACAAAAAAATTGATGGGCTCAAACAACTTTATCAAGTCGCACTTCGTCTTTGTGCGCGCTCCCCTCACGCCTCGCCGCACTCGGAGCCTGCAACGCAGACACAGGTTTCAGACAAAGAAATTTTGAAATCTCAATTCTGCAGTTCATATCTATAGTTCTGAGGAAACGTTATGCATCTATTCGCTTATTTACCATGGTATGTTGCCTTAAACTCGCCCGGTAGTCTCTTGGTCATTAGCACGGCCACGACCTTGCAAGAACTTACGTATTTTCAGAGTGAACTTTGTGCTGTTTACAATTTTTATTCCTTTTTCCCCAGATGACGCGCAAGTCACGTCATTTGCAAAAGCGGTAGGTCGCAACCTGTGTGTTGTTGTTATTCTTGCCTTTCCATACGGTTTGCTTTGATTTTTACCCGCGATTCGACGGGTTTCTCTTTGGTTAAAATTGCGCCTGTCCTATACCCTGCAAGCAGTTGATTCTCGTCTCTTAGTATCCGCTTTAGTGGCGAAACGAGAGAGAAACCACTGCGAGCAAGCGACCCGTTCTCTGTCGAGCATGCGCGCCTGACGACACCCACACGTCATTAAACACGCCACATTATCGCACACGTTATGCTCACATGCGCCCTTGCGAAGAAAACAACTGGTTTGCAAACTAGTTTTTCCAGTTTTATTTATTCCTCCCTGAATCAGGACGGAACGGATCGCTTGCTCGCAGTGGTTTCTCTCTCGTTTTCGCTACCAAAGTCGGTACGAGAAGAAGATCCACCGTTCGCAGGGTACCTATCTTGAGCCTGTTCGAAAACTCTGCTTATCATGACAGGTCATGTACGTCACTGGATTCATGGGGTATATTGCAGACTAGCTCTCCTGTTTCCCGTAATCTTAAGAGGGTGTGACAGTAGTTGGTGTTAGAGACTGAAGGGATACTATGCGATGTATGTCCTGATTTCAAGAATCACTTTATTTTAACCTCCGTAGCTTGATATCTAGTTGTGACTCAGTCATGCGCCGGGAGTCTGCCAATGGTTATTTGCGGATTAAGAATATTTTTAAGAGTGTTTAACAGTCGCGTTGGGAATACAACTTTTGCTTGCTCTTATAACAAGCCGGACAAGATCTTACTTATGATACTGTGGTTTTGGTTCAAACACCCTCGATATAGCACCTCTCGGTGAACTACTGATTAATGGTTTGCTCTGCATGTTTCCCTTAGAAAAGAGTGTTTTACAATCGTGTTGGGAAATGCGGAAGCCGCGCCATGATACAGCTAATGGCTGCACTTGCGAAACAAAATAACTTCACCGTGGTCGGATCAAGATCCCGGCTTCTACGCATCAAACTTTGTGAACAGGTAATTGCCGGTTCAGCGAGTCGGTGACAACTAAATGATTACTTGGGCAGAGAAGCCCAAGTTATGGTTCCGAGAGGGCTATGACCATATATGGTTGTCCTCAAATTTGCAATTGCGATCTAATGGACATGCCTACCTCTGAAAATTAGACCGGCAAGACGGGGCACGCGCATTAAAGTGAGTAAACCATGAGGTGAACGCGACGAAAGCGCGACGAAACGAAAAGGCAGTGAAATGGTCTATTTTGGGCCATTTTGCTAAGGGGCTAACCCTACCATTTAGCCCGAAATGGGCAAAAAGATAACCACATTTAAACATTTTAAAATTCCATGAAAACGTGGTCTAATAGCCTTATATTGAACTTTTCTCAAACGTTTAAGGCCTCTAGTTTAACCCCGGCGCCACTTACAACCCCTATTGATAATCTCCTGTCACAGGGTTAATGCTTTGCGAGGTGCGGAGCGCGTGAAGGATTGCTCAGAAACGCCAACTGAGCTGAAACTTCATATCAGTAGCAGTTTATCAATTTTGGCGAGTACGCATGCGCTAATTTTTCAAACAGTGCATGGACATCGCACTTCCGTCAACTCCAATGCATACCACATAAAAGAGAAAATTACTACAATCTCAAATACAAAACGCTTAAAATCCTATGTTAAGTTAACCGGATCTGAGATGTGAGTACGAAAGGGATCTGTCACGTATGGTCTAGGGGCCGACATTTCTCTCCCTCACTGCCTTGTCGGGGGCAGATAGGCTGCCGTGGACGGGTGTCTGAAAGCAGTGAGGAACTGGGGGTTGGTAAGAGCGATCCGCGGGCCGAGATCTCGGGGAGACTCGTCATGGTACACCACTGAGGCAACACGTCCAGAGGTACCGCTACTAGTCCAGACTTTTTGTTTCTGTCACTTTTTTTTGCGATTGACGTCTGCACATGCGTGAATTCGCTGGTGGTCTAATACCTGTATGTACCACTTGGGAGACGTACTGACTACATTTAAATCACAAAATGACCTTTTGAGCTATTCCAAGAGGCGATGAAGCTTGAGCATTTGCTTCACCTGTACTTAATTGCTTGTTTGGCATGGGAAGGCTTGTATCAAGCACGCATCAGTGATACCGACAAAACCTAAGTAGTGCTATTGTAAGCGAATAGCTCAGCTCGCGATATTGGAAATGGCCTTTGTTTCCTTTGTTTCAAATTCTACTCATACTTAAAGTAGGAAACCTTGCAGTCTAAGTACTTTGTGCACAACAAGTTGGCTTATATTCATCCGCAGCGGCTAAATGGCGGGCAGGAAGTTCTAAAAATTGCAGCGAAGTGCCTCATTCCTACGAGCTAGTCAAAGTTCAGTTAAAAGAGTGTAAAATTCCACGAAAACAAGATCTGATAGCGGTATAGTGGACTTTTCTCAAACGTTTGAGGCCTCTACTTTAATTTACAGCAAGAAAAGAATCTCTGAGAGCGTTGGAGGCAAAGTTTTGGCCATAAACGCAAAGCAGCGAAATCGGCTTGTCAATGGTAATTCATAGTTCTGGGGAGAGGAGTGAAACAAAGGAATTCCCTGCAGTCTGTTCTTTGTTTTACACCTCGTGAATGAGTTATCGTCATTCCTGAAACTGGTTTCACTACACCGATCTAAAAGACAACAGCGCCTAAGTATACGCTTCCACCGCATGCAGCGTCTCGTCACCGCGCCGAAAATGACTTTGAAAAAATGTCCACCGCATCAGTAATCAAATCACCGGAGATGCGCATTATAGTGACACAGGGCCTTCAACACCTCTTCTCACTGAATAACTAATTAGCGGATCGGGAAACAACCAGTAAAATACTCCGCGGTCCTCAGGGATGAATGACTGCGCTGCAAGCTCTTCCTACAAATTGATTAGACCACGCGGTCTCTATCTTTCTGACCTCCAGTCCTCACTGTGTCGCAGGGCCGACCGCCGAGACTTATCCAGGTTTCGCCCCTCCATCCTCCCCTGGTGTTGCTTGACAACCCCTCTTATCCCAACAGTTGTCCTCGCTGTCTACCTCTTATCACAGCAATCCGTGGATCTCCTTCCCATAACTTAGCTTCACGATGTGTCAATTGTTAGACAGTGAGGATATAGTGCTAACGAAAGTTTCTGTTCCTGAAGGCCTTCATCATCTGTCAAAAAGGAAAGCAGACTACAAACTGTGAAGTGTGTTAATTAAAAAATAATCTTTCTTCAGGTAGAATTTGTGGATTTCATTGATCATCTTAAGACGCCATTCATTTATCATTATCATTTACATTACGTTGAATTTCAAAGGTAAGATTCTTTAAAAACTCAGCACTAAATTAACCAATTCACCTCTGTATCATGTTCTGAAGAAACGTACCCGAAGTCGATTGCCTTTGCATCTCACGAGAGCATCATTGAAGAAATATCTCAATAGCAGTCATTTTGGTGCCTCTCTTCGCGCTCTTTGCCTTCGTTTGCCTTGCTTAGTCACATCATCGGAATTAATCGGAAGCAGAGGCTATTAACTTGCTTTCTCGCCCTCAATTGATTCTCTATTAAGCTAATGGTGGTTTTTGTGTCTGCTTACATTGTTCGTTGATGTGTTTTTGTTTCTTTCTGACTTTTTTTAGATTTGGCTTGGTGCAAGCATTTCAGTACATCAACCTCATACGGGACCACTCGCTCGCCTCGTTTCTTCCTATTACTTCCGTCGATTTGGAGATTACAGGGAAGGCCACAGAAATTGGAGTTTTAAAGGCACTGACGCCGAGAAAAATATGGTGCGTGTGGAAGTTGCTATGATTGAACTAACTTCTTTGCTTTCTTCCCTTTTTTTCCCCTTCAGACGTAGCCGGAAGCGTCTGCCTCAGGACAAAAGCGCCGTTCGCGTGGCGTTGACAAAAGCCTCGCTCTGTTAACTTTCTCGCTCCATGGACGAACCTGTAGGTGACTCGCGCGGACGAGCAAGCCTTGTTGCAGAGATGTTTTCATACGAATTTCATTTAATCTTCCCAGATACTCACATACAGTGACGAAGCTTTTCGGTAATGTTTTTCGCAAATGTTTCTAAATCTGTTTTTCTTTACTTTCATTTCGAAGCAGAAGCCGTTATAGGCTTTTGTTTCAAGGCTATTGAAAATCGTTACAGTATCGAATATAAAAGTGCTCTGTAAACCAATTCACTCATGTGGGAAATGAAATCATGTGCATGGTCGATCTTTTCGTTTCACTAAATAGCTTTGCATAAATTGTGTATTAAATTTCCACGTCCTACGGGGGCGGGTGTAATTTGCAAAATGCAGAATGTAAATTTACCAGATTTTACCAGATTTCTAGTTTAAATGAGTTTTAGCTTTGATTTAATTTGGTTTTTATTTAGTTGTGGTGCAAGGTAATTTATTTACTTTAAATCTAGTTTAACTAATTTCGTTCCGCGAAAGGAGAACGCATACTAACCGTTCCACCCCGCGGGATGACACGATTAGTATGTGTAATGTCAGGGTTTGGACACCATCTTGAACTAAAACCATCACCTCGATCTCATGCAGTAATTAGTAGCGATAGTGGTTTTGACATGAAAACTGACTGTCCACTGTTTGTAATAGGTCTATTTCGATATATTAAAATTCACTCTTAGACAAAAGGCATCATCTCGGAGAGAAAGCTCAAACGTATCCTTAGTTTATTCCCCAGAGACTCGAAGTCATGTTTATTGTTTGAAGACCGAGCCTCGACAACATGTTACCGTGTGATACATGGCGTGGTAGCAAGCGCATGCGCATACACATGCGTACGCATGCTTTCGCTCTTTGAACAAGAGATTGGAGGCTCAGATCTTGCAAATTCACTTGCTCTCCTGAGCTTGAAGACAACTTGGGCGTTTTGCTTATTTTCGCTGTTTCACTCCTCGATATATGAGGCTGTATTGATTTATTCGGAAATATGATTTAGGCTACTCATCAGGAAAACTGTTTTCCGGTTCGTCTTCCACGAAACAGACCGTGCAATTTCCCAGGCAACGATAGCGAGCTATGTTCTGTCAACCCTGCAGCTGCTTGTCACGGCAGAGTGGAAACCATGAATAAATGCTGTGAATGCCTCGTTAACCCATCGAAACAAGGAGGGGGAGGGGGGTATTCAGTAGTGCTATTACAAATACTTCCAACTTACTCGAGCGCATCTATATAATTTGTGATTACCTCTAGTCTTGATTAGTAGGTTACTGACCTAACCTAACCTAACATGACCACGCCAGGCCCTTTGATCGCCCACGCACTCCCCGATGTCTAGTAGATCAACAAGACCAGTATCTTCGAGTAAATATGGTCCATGTATCTTTTGGCTTGACGTCCTCTACCTGCCTCGTCATGAACAGGTATCCACGCAAATAGCTGCGATACTGGAGTGTCTTCCTCACGGTAACAGTGCCCAGATGGTCCCAGTGTATGACCTCTTTCTTATTACTTCCGACAACTTTGGTCGATTGTCAACATGACAACCCTTCCTTTGTCATGTGCTGACGCCAGCTGATGTTCTGCACCAATTTAAGCATTTGATTACTGACTAGATAGTAAACTATATTTTCTGTCGGCACGTCTTATATTCTGTAATTTACACCCGCCGAGTCCTACAATTCCACATCTATGCCCCCGCAACAACTCATTCATTGCCTATGCGTGCGTGAATGAGTTAAATTGGTTGATCTATATATTTTGCTTGTTTGTTTTTTCAGCGCTTGCTGTCGTTAGACATTTGACGAGTGTGTCCTCAATAATACGCCAGAATGCTCTGTTGCAAGAATTTTTTACATTACACCGTACTTTTGCGGACAAGAAAACTTTTGCATGTAAGTAATAGCTCGATTTTACCGCGTTAAGCTGTATATCCCTGTTATGATAATAAATCTTAAATTGCCTTTGCAAGGAGTAGCTGTACGTCTTTCTTTTTGTCCTGACAGGAAACCCACAGAAAAACTACTTGCTGGTCGGAGTAACGGAAGAGTTTGAAGATTTTGTTTTCGTTTTCCACAAACTGCTGCCTTAATTTTTCAAAGGAGCTCAGGAGTTGTATAAATCACCAGGTTGGATGAGAATTTTGTTCCGTTCTTGATTATTGCTCAGGTTTTAGTGCACTAGCTGTGAGTAATTTGGATTCGATTGGTAGATACACTCCTGAGATCCCACTCCTCTCAAATACGCCTTCCCTGCCCTCCCCCTGCCCTCCCCCTGCCCCTTCACGGGGAATCGAACCCAGGGAAACGAGTGCTCCCACCATTGCGTTATCCTTCACAGCTCGGACCCCAATCTCGTACCCAGAATCCTCGGTCAGCGAGTGGGTGCCCGGAGAGACTCTGGGATAATAAAAAAAAATTGGAATTGCTTGATTGGTTGTTACTTTACAACTCCAGAAGCGCCGGCACAAAAACCGTAGCAGATTTTTTGGGAAAATGGCGTCCATTATTCTATAGTCTCTCCGGGAGCCCACCCGCTGACCAAAGAGCCCGAGGACTCTGGGTACGAGATTTCCCGGACCACCAAACATGCGTCATTCCTACCCACCTCACCATTACACTATCACCACCCCTCCCCCTTCCAGAGCGAAGGCGGCGAAGCTAAGATCAAGTAGGCCATTTCCGAGTTCACGTCAGCCTCTCATCAGTACGAGAGTTTGGTGTTTCGTGATGCATGTGGATAAAAACTGATTTTCATAAGAACTGAAGTCTTCGTGTAGCAGTGGAATCCGTGGAAACCACGGCACACGGTTAACAAACTTTAGACGTTCTTGTACTAAGATGAGCGCGGGATGGCTCCGCAACTTTTTACTTTGCGCCAAAAAGACAGACAAACCCTTCCAAAGACTACAGGGGTCCAATTACGATACAATGGGCCCATATCCAATTGCGTGACACACGTGTGCATGAGTAACGCAACACAACTCTTCTACATTCGCACTTAGACTCGCTTTGAAAATGGGGCTGAAGTGCACTCGGAAATATTTCATTGGACAGAGATCACGCAGCTCTTTCATCCTTAATTTCATTGGATAGCTCTATTGGACAGCTGTATTGTTCTTAGGATTAGGGTACATTGAGCGAATCCCGAGAGCCGCTCTAATAGCTGCGTGTTGACCCAGATTGGACAAAGGCAACTGCGGCAAATAATAAACATGCTCACTGGGCTTTTTTTTTCTGCTCTTGATAGGGGATGCTCTCAACAGTAAAATGACAACGACCAAAACGATCGATAAGAAAGGACCTTCTGCACAAGTGGAACAGATCATGAAAAAGCGTCTAGCAATGGAATACGATTTTTATAACTTTGTGAAGGACAGATTTCATGGACTAAAAAATGAGCTACGGTCATCGTCATCTTAATGTACAAATCTTTATGTCCGATAAAGCCAAAATCCCCAGTCTAACGTTACTCAGATAAACAGACAATCACTTCGGAAGATTAAAATAACTAACATTCACAAGGCTAAAAAAACGTTAAGCGAATTTTTTTATCTCGGAAGATATTTAAAGATTTCTTCATCGACTCCCAGTAAGGTGGAGGTTTCATGCTATAAGTGCGTAAAAGAGGTTTTCTACTGTCGTGATGTCGCTGCCTCGTGCCATGGCGCTTATCAATTTTACAAATACGGCACATGGTATCTTGGGTAGAAGGAGAACTGCCCCAAAGCCTCATGGTTTTGGTCTAAGCTTGGTCTAAGGTCTGAGTTCGCCCATCGACCAAACACAATAGAAGCGCTTGGGTACGAGGCAGGTCAAGTATTGTGCAAGATGCACGGATGGATTGATATCACCCTACTGGGTATAATGATCCTTCCCGTGAAAACCTCACTTATGGAAAGAGTGAATTATTTTCCTGGCCGCCCAGATCAATGTGTGGAGGAACTAAGGTATAACTTCAAGGACGAGGTTGTAATTACATATTTAGGGACTTTAAGATCTACGACCGCGGCGTCCATGAAAACGTCATTTAAAATTGCTAGTTCACGTGTTGCTAAGTTCTTCGTGATTATTCCAGTTCGTTCAACTTCTGCAAACTACCTGAACTATCCAGGAACTGAACAGGGAGGAACGGTGTTCAAACTAAGAAATGAAATCAAAATTCTCCATTGTGTGCTCGCGTTTTCCTTAGAGCTTGAAAATTGGTCATTTGACGTTTTAGACTGGCAGAGAGCGGGAAAGAAATGTACCAAACTTCAAACGCACGTGCAGCGCCATTGTTTTGCTCATTAAAGTCTATTGTTTAACGCCGTTGTCGCTGACTTTGCCGTCGTAGATCTTAAAGTCCCTTTTATGTATTTATAAAGCATCATACTCGGTGTCATAACTAGATTACGCTGTTTAAAGAGGAAAAGTCGTTTTACAACTTCTCCGGGATTATTATCAAATGGTGCAATGGCTCATTACGTTTCCCCAATAAAACGCGTTTTCTCCTCTTTTCAAAGCGAGTCTAGGTGCGAAAGTTTTGTGATGGTAATCAGTTTTACTTTGCATATGAATAAAAACTAATTTTCATAGGAAAGACTTCACACTTAGACTCGCTTTGAAAAAAAGGCTGAAATGAACCCGGAAATGGCCTATTGAGTTCGGATTTTTTTTTCAAGAATACTATTCCTTAAAGGAATATCTCTTCCTTGTTTAAACCCTGAAGTAAGATTTTTAGTGATCATTCAAATATCAAGAAATGCAGTTTGAGAAAAATGGTTTAAAATGTATGCTTTGCGAGGTCATGGCGTACGGACCTTGCGCCATGACCGAGAGCGAAATATTTTCCTATCCGGCCCGACCTGACTCAGTCAAGAAGTGTTTTATCATGTGACCTCTTTAGCATCTTTATGAGCACTCAGAAGAGGTAGTTTTCATAAAAAAGCCTTGAATTTCCAAAGAAAAATTATCCAATAGGTTATTTCTAGTTTCTGTCTGGTTGTAATTTACAATTTACACGGTTAGACGCGACGAAATCCTTTAAAATCGTATTAGTGTTCTTATAAGACACATTTAGTGTTCCTAACATGTCCGTATGGCTTTTTCCGGCCCTCCTTGCGCTGAGTACGGCTCTCATACGGGGATTTGCTCAACAGTCTTACTATGAAAGGGCGCGCCGGGCCGTACGGGTCATATGATAATCCTTGTTATGAAATGTTTGGAAATAAGAGACTATTAATGAACGTTTCTTTAGATTTGAAGACGCGCAAGAATAAGTTTGAGAGACTTAGAAACTGTCGAGGAAACACCAGCTATAGGCGATTATTTGTGCTCTAGTTTCGATTTCATTCAAACAGCTAAGATTGTAGTTAACAATTCGTTGCAAAAAAAAAATGGGTTTTCAAAATACACCCTTAAGATTCTAGCGTGAAGTTGATTTTTTTGGTCAGTGCGTCATCAAGATCTATTGGCTCAAAACACCATTCTTTGTTTGATTCACAGTCTGAACTATGAGTTATCACTTGGGATTTCCGTGCTGACTCTCAACAAAGCTCAGCGTCTGTTGTAAGGAGATTCACTTATGACACACACAATGGTGTTTACTGGACTTTCCTGGGAGGTAAGTTGCAGCGAACTAGATAAACCTTGCTTTTGAAGGAGAAGGCAACAATAGGTTTGCTTACACCAGGGTTCTGTTTATGAAACGCTTTTTTAGGGTCTCCCCTAATGGTTTGAAAGGAGGTCATCCTCACAGAACAAGGGGGAATAGTTGGGGGAATGAGAGTGTAGAATGTGGGGCCAATGCCGTATGCTCATCACTATTAGTATCAGCATTAGCTGATGCTAATGGCGATAGTGACGATGATGGTGAGGTGGACGACCGTGGTGATGGTGATGGTAATAGTGATGGTGTGTGGTGTTGATGGTGATCATGTTGGTGGGGAGGGTAATAGAGATTGTGATGGTGATGGTGATGGGGTTGGTGTTGGTGATGACAACAGTGATGGTATGTGGTGGTGATAGTGATGTTGGTGGTGATGGTGATGATGTTGGTGTTGAGGGTAATAGCCATTGTGATGATGATGGTGTTGATGATGGTGTTGATGATGGTGATGATGATAGTAGTGGTATGGGCCCGTTCACCACGGTTTGGGCGGTTGGAAAAGGAGGTTTCTGATTGGTCCATTCAAATTTTCCCGCCGAAACGGAGCACGCTGATTGGTGGATTTCAAAACACCGCCATGTTGAATATTTAAGACCGCCATGTTGAATATTTAAGGGGAGGGATGACGTCAGACCGGATATGACGTCACGAACGAACCGGAAGTCCCGCCCCAAATCAAGTAAAAATGAATTTTTGAAGAATAACGAATTTTAATAAAAATAAACTTATTTACAAGCGGGAACGTGGGAGGGCTCCGAGGGAACCCTCGTCCCTCAAGACAGCGTCTTGACTTCCATCGAGAACCCTAGTTGGACAAGCGGGAACGTGGGGGAGGTCCGAGTGACGCTCCCGTCCCAAGTGAGGAAAAAACGAAGGACAGAGAAAAAGGTGGGGGCGAGAGACAACCTGGTGGTCGCCGAGAAGGGGTGCGTCACGACAGTGCAAGCTAGGACACCGACCGTCTCTGACAGACCCAACCCCTCGGTGCCGACCCAGGTCCCCTCCGACACCCCCAAACGAATTTTTTACAAAAAATCCTCGTCGTCGTCGTCGGACAGCAATGCGCCGAGGAGATGGACGTTGTCGAGGTCCGCAGCATCCAGGGGGTCCTCGGGGAAACGGGTGCCGTACGGGTACGTCTTGGCCTTCGTGATAGGATCCAAGACGCGCTTGCTAAAGACCAAGCGGTAGTCTTTATCGGCCGGTCGGGTGTGCAGCGTGTAGGTCTTGGGTTGCCGTACGATCTTGCGTGCTTCGTGGATGCGGGTCTTGCGTGGGGCTTCCAAGGGGTGGTGCAGTTTGTCCAAGGTGTTTTGACGTAACACCTGGTAGTTCAGTTGCGCCACCCCTTCCGCATTGAGCGAGAACCCTTTGACCTTGCACTCGGTCTTGCCATCGTTGCAGACGTACCCGTAGTTCTTGGGTCCCCCCGAACAGAATTACACGATGTGCTGGGTGGGTTTCAGCTCGTCGGTGAATTCGCCGAGATGGGTGCCGAGGGTGACGTCGGGTTGATCCGGGCGATGCACATAGAGGACCGAGTCCGTGTCGTAGTAGAGGACCCGATCCCCCAACCGTTCCAGAGCCTCGTACAGCCTCAAGCGGGCCCAGCAGGTAGTGAAGGCCGCCACGAAGACGTTGGTGTTGACGTTGAGGCTGGCACAGTGGTCTTGGGCTCGGAAATGCACTTCGACGCGGTGTTCGTCCAGGCAGCTCACGTAGCGAACGTCGTGTTGGTCGCTGTCCATGAAAAGGCAGAAGGACTGCGGGTCGGTGAATTCCTTGACTTGCATCAAGTTGTCCCGCTGCCCGAATTTACCCCACATGGAGTTCAACATGAGCTTGGACAAAGACCGCTGGCCCGGATTCTTGGCGATCTTGGTCGCGTCCAGCTGGATGCCTTCGTGCCGGGCAAAGTCTTCGACGTACACTCGACGTTGGGCGTCCGTGTCGCACCCGGCGGGCCACCCCGACGCTTCGGTCTTGATTTGCAGCCAGGTGTTCACGTAATCGGCAAACAACCCGACGCGCGTCTCGGCAAAATGGCAGACCTCGTGCACGTGTTGGATGACGTACCCCATCTCCACGGCTTTCAGGAGCTCCAGCGTACACCACGTACCGGTCAGGACCCGTTTGTGGTTGGCGTGGTCGCAGTCGAGGGGCGTCTCGTGGAGCGGTTTGTCCAGATCCCGTTCCACGCATGCTCGGCACAGCAGAAACGTGAGTTTGCCACCGCACCGGTAAGGCAGGACGGGAAGGAACAAGGCGTCTGGCGGCAGGATCGTACACGACGCCAGCCCGAAGTACGACGACAGGTCCGTGGTCCCCGGTTCGTACAGGAACGTCGGATGCCCGACGGGGTACCGGCCGTACTTGTTGACCCACGGGTACAGGCTGGTATAATCCACGTACCGGATCTCCTCCCCACGTTCGGCGTCGACGGCGTAGTACAGCCAGGCCGCATTGGTACGTCCCCCGAAGAAGGCGTCCCGAGGCTGGAGGGGTGGCAGCAAGGCGGCAGCATCCACGAAGGCGCAGAGCTCGGGCTCGGTGGCTTTACGGGCCCGCCACGCGCACTCCCACACGGTCTCGACGTGGTACCCTCGACGACGCAAGTCCTGCAATCGCTCCATGGTGAAGCGGTACACGTCATCCATGGACCGGTCGTCCAAGCGTCGGAAGGTCTCGGACCGCTGCGGGTAGCACTTGGGACACCCGTGCCAGAAGCACCCCAAAAACTCGTACACGGTGTTCGTGTCGTCGCCGTACCCGTCCACCCTCCAGGTCGTGTCCGGGATCCGGTACTCGCCCTGGTTGCGGGCGTGTTGGATCCGCGTGCGCATGAGAGGGTGCTCGGCCTCCGACCCATCGTCCAGGAACCGTTCCTCGCACTCTTGCCGTTGTTCCTCCGTCAAGGTGGCCCAGGCAGTCCGGCGTAGCTGGTGTTCTTGCCAGGTCAACCACTCCATGGACACTTGGGAGTGCTTGGGTGCCAGACGCCACCCCTGCAAGGGTTCGGACGCCAGGGTGTCGGGTTCCATGCGGTTCAGACGCAAGTCGTGCAGGCAGGCCCCCGCGATGGTCATCTTGTCGAAGGGGCAGAACCGCGTGCGAGCCTTGAAGTCGCGTCGAAACACCAAACACCCTTGCTTGAGGAGACGGACGTCGGAGATGCAGTACGCCAGCAGGTCGCGTTGCAGGTCGAACTCCGTCCCGGCGGCCACTTGCTCGTCGTACCAGGCGTCGAAGGCGGCTCGGTCGGCGGTCGACAGGGTCTCGGGCGCATAGGTGTCCCTCGGGGGGTGAGGACCCACGTAGTCGGCATGGTCCGGGGTATTGAACAAATGCGGGAAATACCCCTTCTTGAACTGCGCAGGATCCAGGCCGAAGGTCTTGGGGAAGGCCGACAACTTCATGGCGAAGAAGGACAGCGAGTCGATGAATCGGACGTACCCCGCCTTGTACGTCAGTTGCAACAACTTGCCCCCTGTGCGCGTTTGCTCGAACATCTGTTTGCGTTCGGTCAGACGTTTCACCACAAAGTAGGCGTCGTACCCGCGAAAATTGTGCGCCAAGGCCGTGACGTACCGGGTCTCGTCCTCCGTCAGGTCTTCCAACCATTGGAGGAACTGTTTGACGCACGTGTCGCCACGAAAGACCTGCGGGGTGTCGTCCTCCGCCGTCATACCCACGATCAGATTGGGAACGTGCTGCCCCGTGTCTTGCATGGCCTCCGTGTCCCAAAAGACCAGCAACGGGGGACGATACAGTTCGTCGGCGTCGTCGTCGTCGTCCAGGGCGTCGTTGGCGTGCAACGTCTGGCGTCCCAAACGAGCTTCCCCACCCTGACGTCGTGCCCGCTGCCGCCGTTTGCGACCTTGGGCTAGGCGGGCCTGCTCTTCCACTTCCTCGGGGTCGGGCGGCACCTGCACGAAACACCGATGCGTGGCCACCTCCACGTCTTGGTGGCACGACGGGCACGTGTTCCAGCCGCAACGGTGGTCCTGGTGCTCTTTGATGGTGTGCAGCAGTTTACAGCATGTGCCGCATTTTCGCCAGACTTGGCACACGCACGGCTGGCCGGGTCCCGACGGGGTACCGCGACGGGTGTGGGTTGCGTGTAACTCGAGGCACGTCTCGCCGTAGAACAGGCGGCGGCAGGCCGAACACGACAGGTGGGCGGAGCGTTGGGTCTGGTAGGCGTCGTGAAAGTCCTGGCACGTGTCCTGCAGGCACCCGGGACAGTGCACGCCCTTGCCCTCCGAGCATCGATGGGCTCCGTCCGTGCTGTAAGGTTGGAGGCAGCGACCGCAGAAATAACTGCTCCCGAAAAACCCCGGCAACGTGGTCAACGTGTCGTAATGCTCGTCTTCGAGCAGCAGGGCCAAGAGGGTGTCCCCGCTGCCGAAGGGGAAGCACGTGTACTGGCAGTTGGCGTCCACGACCACGACGCGATACTCGAGCAGACTGGGGGCCAAAGCCAACTGGGCGAGTTCCTGGAGTCCACAGGGCCCGGGGCCTAACCCCACTTCCTCCAAGAGATGGATGGCGGCCGCGTCCCAGCGCCATCAACAGTGGGTTTTGTCGGTCCACTTATCCCTCTCTGCGTTATCGTTGCCCGCCAGGTGGAGCCCTCGCGCGGTCATGAGGGCACGTGCGCAGCACAATCCGTCGTCGTCCCGCGGCATCGGGACGATGCACTTCTTGCCGAGCCAGAACTTGACGGCGGCCTCGTGCCCCGGCCGTTGACGACGGGATCGGCCTCGGCCTCACGGTCCACCCCACACGTGGACGAGTTCCAATTCGAAGGGTTCGTCGTCGGCTTCGAAGCGTTCCCCCGAATTGAGTTTTTGGGCCATGTCGTCCAAGAAGGCGTCGACGGCCCCGGCATCTTGGCGCCAACGGGCGACCCGTAAGCCCCGCGTGAAGCTGTTGTCGTAGCGGGGCGTGCGAAAACGCATGTAGACGTAATCGCGGTCGTCCATGTCGGGCTCCTGGTCCAGCAGGCCTTCCACGGCCGTCCGCAGGGCTTGTGTCAAAGCGTGCGTCAGGTTCTGGCGGGCACGCAAGGCGTGGGCTTGCTGCAACCGAGCCCGAAACACGCGCTCGCGGACGCCCATGCTGACGGACCGGCGTTCGAGGACGGGGTCCAAGGCGAATCGGAACGCCCCTCCTCCGACTTGGGCCGCAGGCTAGAAAAAAGAGGAACCCACGCGTGTGAGTGAGTGAGTGAGTGAGCGAGCGAGATCGAACCCACGCGAGTACGTACCTCGTGAGCCCCGGCATCGTACGCCCTCCCCAATTGGGCCATGAGCTCATCATTTCCATCGTTCCATGCGGGATCCCATGCATTCTCCATCGTCTCGGATTCTGAGAGAGAAAGAGGACCGCTCACCAGGTAGACGAGCGAGCAGAGAATGACTCGGACCTGCGAGGAGCTCTGCCTTTATAAAGTCGACCTCGACCAATGGGAGTCCAGAGGCATCCCACGTGGCCTAGAGGGGTCTGTTGGGGGGATACCCCCTATCCCCCCTCTGGGCGGGTTTTTTGAGAGAGGCCCGGCGCGAGACCGTGATTGGTCGAGGTCAAAGGCATAAGACCGTGCGTTCGACCGTCGGTGATCCCAAACGTCGACCATGACGAGTAAACATGGGTTATCGCGCAAGGAGGAGGTGGACGCCCCAGTCGTCAAGTGCGCCTGCCTGAGGGAGGAAGAAGAGGAGGAAGAGAGTTACTGGGACTGGTTGCCGCCCGAGATGGCAGAGCGGATCCAGTGGCTGGCCGACCGGATGACCGCGCGCGAGCGACTGGACCGAGGGTGGAGCAGGGTCCACAAGGAAATGGAGGAGCTGCCCCACTGTCGGATCCACGGCACCGTGAGTAGTTGTTTACCGAGTTTTGAACGTTTCTTCTCACCCTCAGCGTGAGACAGAGAGAGATGGAACGACGCTGGGGGGTGGTGTCTTGGTTTTTGCAGGTCATGCACGCGACCACGTGGTGTTTCATCCCAATGGGACACAGACACTACCACCGTCGGATCCGCGTCCTGCCACGGGCACCGCCCCACCTCGAGCGCTGCCTCGTGTTGACGGACCCTGCTCTCTTTTTCATCTGAACCCTTAGGTCATGTGGGAAGATGACATCTATCGCGGAGTGCGGCTCGGGGTGTGGCGATGCTATGACATGGAATGTACGGTGTGCCAACTCTGCTGCTGGCAGTGTCTCACCCCCTACCGTCTTCATCCACCCTGTGATTGGTCCTGGCCCTCCAGGCGGGGTCCCTTCGCCCATCTCAGACGTCCACCTTACGGCTGGTCTCCCCTCAGGTTTTAGGGCCCTGCAAGCATCACCCGGAATGGGCGAGGTTCCATCTCCTCTGTTGGCAGTGTCACGTTCTCCTCCTTAGGTTTTAGTACCCCGCAAGCACCTTGGATTGACCCTCGTGACCTACTCCTGTCCGACGGGATGTCCCGGCATCGTCATCATGATTCCGATCACCTTTTCCCCGTAGATCCTGCCTCTGGGGCACCGCTGCCTGCTCTATCGCATTGCGGACTTCCCCCCACGCCATCGTCACTTCATTGTTCAGACGCGACTCCTCTTCACATTCATGGCCCCCGAGG
The DNA here is from genome assembly GCA_014634185.1 of Astreopora myriophthalma. Taxonomy (NCBI): domain Eukaryota; kingdom Metazoa; phylum Cnidaria; class Anthozoa; order Scleractinia; family Acroporidae; genus Astreopora; species Astreopora myriophthalma. The sequence continues at coordinate 1,025,634 of BLFK01001048.1, read as the reverse complement.
CACGCACGCGTGGACTCCTCCTCTGGCGCATGCTCTGACGAGCCTCTTTTTTTTTGTCTTTTAAAAAACATGCAGAGCATGGGATGGGACGTGTGCAAGTGGGGGCGCTTCATGGAGGAGTGCTGTTATTGTCAGCACAACCCCCAAGACGTGGCTACGATGCGCTGGGTTCGAGAAGAACGGTTGTGGAGGAACCTCCTCGATTGTGCTTTAGGCCACCCTCCTCAAATGCGTTTTGTTTTTTTTCTTGAAAACAGTTCACGGATCGGGACATTTGCCTCTTGGCCTTCATCTACAGTGAGTGTTGCCGATGCGATCACCCCAATCACCGTCATCGACGGATTATGAGGCTGCGACGGGAGCAACGAGAATGCGGTTCCTGACATCCCCCCTTCTTCTTGTCTTGCAGAGGATGGGCTGGGACACGTGCAGCCTGGCGTACATGTTGGACGACTGCTGCTATTGCGCCCATAACGACCCGGCCCACCAACGGATGATGAACCTACGGCGGCACTGGCACAACCCGTAGACGCAAGACGACGCATGTTTTTTGTACAAACTTTTTTATTGACCATTAAAAAATTACAATTTCAAACGGGTCTTGGCTTGCATGATTTTCTTGACGATGGCTTCGGTCCACGTCTTTTTCCCCGGGAGGGCGGTGATGGCTCGGATCATCTTGCGATCGGCCGCGTGCTTGTCTTGCAACGTCTTGGCGTTCGCGTAATCGATGTCGTGCACTTTGGCGATCTTGTCCAGCCGGTTGATGCCCGGATCCCCGCGTTTCAAACGTTTGGCAAGATGCGTGCCGGGCCCCATGTATTGGTACCCTGGCCAATGAAATTCCAGACCGGTCTTGCCCAACCATTTCTGCACGTCCAACCCCCACCCGCGCTGTTGCCTCTTTTTCTTGGGAGGGGCTTTCGCCCGCCGCCGTAGGGCCTGCGCTCTAGTAGTCGGTGCCATCGAGTTTCCGACGCGTCTTTTTGCCTTCGGGCCACGCTTCCCACCCGGGCAGAGGTCGCAATCGTCGGACTTCGGCCGGTGTCTTGGCCTGCCGGGCGTCCCGGGATCGTTTTATAGTCTCGTCCGCACTGGCCCGGGTCCGTTGCACCTCTTCCAACAACTCCCCCAGAGGTTTCTCGTCGGCGCTCGGGCGGCTCCGTCGCTTGGGTTTGAACCCGGTGGCTTGCATTTCTTCCAGGATCCCTTCTTTCATGTGCCGAGGGCGTCCACCCGGGGCCGTCTTGGCCCCTTCTTTCTTGACCACCGCCACGCCGCGCGTCGGGCCGGGGGTTTCCCACTTTGCACCTTGCGCCTCGGCGGCGACTGCGCGTCCTCGAGGGGTTTCGGCGGCCCAGACCATACGTTGCATCCATTTCTCCAACGCCGAGGTGGTCAGATCGGCGTCCGCATCCCCCGCGTCCCCTTCGGCGCCGGCGGGCGGCAACGGGGCCGTGAATTGCCGCAACCGTTTGGTGGTGCGTCGCAAGGCACTGGAGACAGGTTTGACGCGTTGCACGGCTTCGGACGCCGACAAGGACACGTCGGGCAGCAGCCATTGTTTCTTGGCCCCCAACCGCCCGGCGCACGTCAAGGACGGATTCTCACCCACTGCGCCCTTGTAATACTGCACCAGTTCGGGCACTTCCTGTTTGGGAATGACGATCATCTCTTCCATGCTGCTCACGGCACGCGACGCGTGCACGTCTTGCACCCTTGCCCGTCGACCTCCAACGAGTGACGGCACGGACCGCAGGTGAGGCGTTTCTCCAGCTGCATCTTGTCGCGCAGCACCTTATTATATTGTTCCAGCACCACCGCGTAATCCTGTTGCCACTGGCGCATCTCGTGCCACAACCGGGTGTTCTCGGCGTTGGCTTCTTGCAAGAGTTGCATCAGGGCCCGAAGGGTAGCACGCATCGGCACGTGTCGCGGAGACTCGTCCATAGTCCGGCGCCTTTCTGCGAGAGGAGCCAAGCTCGTCGCCGTTTCAAGGAATTCTTGCGTCGACCCACTTAGCGCAACACCTTTTTATGCTTGCGGAGCCGGGCCATCAGTGGCGGTGCCACGGGGATGCGTTTCTTCAACAGGCTCAACACCAATTCGCTGATGGCGTTGATCTGATCGGCGTTGGCGTGCTGCAACAGATCGCGCCGGGCACCCGGCCCCCGCGCTTCTTGCAACAGGGCTTGCAAAAACGGCCGTTGACGTCGCAACCATTGCATCATCGTCGTCGCGTCGTCGCCGAGGGTCCCTCTCTTTTATGACCGTCACCATGCGTACGTGGACCCGTCGGGGTGTCGAATCATGCCGTGTTTCTTTCGGGCCCGGGCTGCCTTTTCCGCCGCTCGGCGGTCGTAGTGTTTCTGCGTGGCCGCTTGGAGCCCTTTCTTGACCGCGACGCGACGGCCGCCGGTATCAAGGCCAGCAAGGGGAAGAGTCTGCCCGCCTGACGGCATCGGCGGGTCGTCTTGCGTCGACGGAGAGGGGTCCGTGTCGCCATGCGGGCCATCCGTTTCATGACATTGACGGTGTGACGGCGTCGTCGTGGCATCGCATCTGTGTGTCACAGGGTCGTCTCCTCCTTTTTATGGGATCAACGGCGTCGGCGGGTGGCCGCTTCCAATCCTTTCTTGACCCCGTACCCGGCCGCACCGGCCACGCCGCCCAAGGCCGCCACTTTGCCAGCGGCAATGGCGGCTGGCAACAAGGCCAGCAAGGGAAAGAGTCCTCCGGTCTGACGGCGGCGGCGGCGTCGGGGTGTCGTCGTCTTGCGTCGGCGTCGTCGTGTCTTGGGCATGGTTCACGGCACGCTGGCAGGGGTGGTGGCTTTTATACGTTCGATGGGCACCAGAGGTTGGGCGCATCCGTCCACGTAACAGTCCCCGTGCATCGGCACGTACTCGAAGTGGACCGCGTAGGTGGGGAGCGTGTCGCTGGCAAACACCCCGGCAAAATACCGCCAAGGGGGGATCGCTGCGAGCTAAAAAGTCCAACTGCCGGTCGGTGGTGGCGGCGAATTCCATGGTTCGACTCTCTCTCGGTGTGTGCACACGGGCTTTATACCCGGTACACGTTGTACAGCACAGCTCCTTTGGGGTTGATCTCCAACACGTTCTCGAATTCGGCGTACAACACCACGTTGATGACGTGGGCTTTTGCCGTCCCCAGACGGAAGAGGACGCGCACGTCGCCGTCTTGACGCGGGTTCAGCATGCCCCGGTCCGCCGACCCGCTGGGCATGTTGTTCCACATGAACAAGGTGCACCCCGCCGTGCCCCCCCACTGCTCGGGGGCGATCATGCTGGGTCGGCTCTTCATCAAGGCTTCGCTGGCTTGCAAGAAGCGATGGTACCCGTCCAGATCTTTGTACACGTCGCCCGTGTTCAATTCCAAGGTCTGGTAAGGGTACTCTTCGCCCCGCACGATCTGCTTGATGCTGGTCAACCCGAATTTCTGGAAGGCGAAGGGATGGTAGGCCACGTTCCCGTTGTAGGCGTTGGTGTGCAACAGCCCCACGATCAGTCGGTCGGGGATCCGGCCTTGGAACAGGTTGCCCTCGTCGAAATCCAATTGGTTCTGCAGATGCGAAAACACCCAGATCTCGCTACCCACCACCGTGTACTTGGCTACCTGCCGTTTCCGCGGATCGTGGCGGGCCCCTTCCAATTCCCGGTACAACGGGTCCGACAACCGCAACTGGCAGACGTGAAAGGTCAGTTTGACGTCGTCTTCTTGCACACGGCCACCCCGTTCAAGAAGAAGGCGGGGGCATTGAAGTAAAACCGGATCTTGAGTTCCACGTTGGGCACCAAGGGTTTGCCCAGGTGAAAGATCTCCGAATGCGGCACGAATTGCAACGTGACCGTGTGCCCCCCTCGGTACCGTGTCTGAGCTTCTTTGGATTCCAACACCGCCGCTTTCTGGCTCTTGCTCAAGGCCGTGTAGTCGGCATGCGGTCCTCCACTGTTCAGGTTGTCGGCCGTCAAGGGCGTGGGAAAATCCAAGGCGTTGAAGGCTTTCAGGCCGTGACGGTAGCTCTTGAACCACCCTTGCGGTTGCAAGATGGTGTCCCCTTCGTCGTTGGTGTAATTGAGCAAGGTTTCCAAGTAAGCCTTGTAGGCATACGTGTCCGTCTGAGGACTGATCAAGGTGCCGTTGGCGTGCACCGTCACTTGCTTGAGCAACGTGTGGGCCAGGTTGGGCGCCGGGAACAGATTGTTCGCGGCGAGCAGGTTGCTGTCGTCGCTCTTCTTCAAACGGAGTTGCATCCGAAAGTAACTGCGACTCAGGTCCACGTACTCGGGCAAGGCGGCCATCACGAATTCCACCGGATTGATGCCCGTGGTCACCGGCGACAGTTCCACCATGCGGTATGCTACCGCCGAGGTGTCCGTGCTCGGCACCTCGAACAATTGAAAGTCGTCGGTGTAGGCGGACTTGGATGCCCCGTGCAGAGGGACGGCCGTCATCGTCGTCGTCGTCATCGTCGTCGGCGTCTCACCCCGCCGCCTCGTTAAGGAATGGTGCGACGTTTGCGGCGCATGCTTCTTTTATGCAGTCGGGCCGCCAGCTCGAAGCCCGGCAGGACGGGGGCCCCGCTCCAAAGGCGTCCTCCACGCTGCCCCGACAGACTGCGTTTGCCCACGCGCGTTCGCGGTCGAGATCGCACGGGTCGCATCGTTTCAACCGAACAGATCCACCACGCGTCGTCGTTTCTGGGCTGCGCCACTCAGTGGTCCCACTTTCCGTTTCAAGGCTCGTTGGGCTCGAGCCACCAGGCCTCGCGCTTTTCGTTTCGCGGTTTGTTTGGCTTGACCCACCACGCTCTGCGCTTTCCGTTTCACGGCCTGTTGGGCTTGTCTTTTAAGCGTTCGGGTGGCCAATCGGACCACGCCGCGGGGGCCGCCCAACACGTCCAACCCCGATTTCAACAACGTCTTGACCCCCGACAACAAGATGCCCCCCAGACCGCGTCCAGTGTGATCGGGCGTGTACCGCGTCAGACTGCCTCCTCGCATGGTTTCGTGCTCGGCTCGGCTTTCTCTCTCTCTTTTTTATAGGTCGCTCCGTTTGAAGTGCAAGGTGACGACCGTCACGCCCCGTCCCACGGCCACCGGCCACCCGTCGCCGTCGGTCAGGCACACGTCCACCACGTCGAAGAAGAATTGACGCACCGGCGCGTACTGTACGTGGCGGGGTTCGAAGAGCGTCCGGCCTCGCCCCATGCTCTGCCCGTCCACGACGCACAAGACGTCGGTCGACCGCGTCCCCACGCGACGACTCTGACCCACGTTGCTGTGCACGTACCACGTCCGCCAGGACGTCCGACGGGGCCGTCGGCGACGTTCGAAGAGCGTCTCGAACCACCCGTCGTTCAATCCGCTCAGTTCCCACGAGAATTGTTGATACAGGATCACGCTGTTGCCGACGATCTCCCAGGCCAGCAGGGTTTGCCCGGCCCAATCTTTCTCCAGGGTCACGGGATTGACGGTCGGCCACACGGTCAAACGAGGTCCGGGCACGTCCTCCTGGGCGTCCGTGCCGCCCATCCGTCGCATGAGATCTTGACGCACCCCCAGTCCAATGTCCCCGTCGCGCACCACCCGGGTGTTGTCGATCACCAACGTGTCCGGCTTGGGCCAACGAAACTCGGGCACGAAGGTGGCGTCGCCTTCCTTCCAGTTCCACCCCACTTGCACCTTATTCCAGTACTTGCACCGCAGATCGTCCACCACTGCTTTCACGAACGACACCCCGTCGTGGCAACGGCCAGCCACGTCCTCGATGCGCGTCTCGGCCCGGATGCCCGGGCGATCGATGCGTTGCTCGTCTTCTTCGAACGAAAAGAAGTACGCCAGCAACGTGCCGCGCGGGTACACGCGCAACAAGGTGTCTTGCCAACTCTCGTCCTCGTCGTCGTCATCGTCGTCGTCCGGCACACTCAGACGGACCACCCCCACCACCCAACGTCCACCTCGTAACCACAGGGGCGGCCTCATGCGGGTGCGGAAGGCCACGTTGGTGTTGTCGGGGAACCCGGCGTCGTCCCCGTCGCTGGGCAAGGTCACGTAAGAGGTGTCCATGGTCGACGCTCCGTGCGTCCCCGAGTTCGCTTTATACGTCCTGTCGGAAGTGCAAGGTCAACAGGGTGCGGCCTTGCCCGAACCGGACCGTCCGTCTCGGCCACTTGCATTTCCAACACTTCCATGACGTCGTTGCGCACGGGATGGTACTGCACGTGCAACGGTTCGAAGTACACCGTACCTCGTCCTTGGCGTCGGTACTGGACTTCGTGCAACAGGTCCGTCACTTGCCGTCCCACGATGGTGCTGCCTCCGGCATTGCAGTACACGTGCAAGGTCCGCGTCGGGTCGCCCACCACTGCGCGAAACGCCTTGTTCAGGTTCTGGAACCGCCATTGGCAGTTCATGCTCAACACCAGGTAGACGAACCCCTGCGGGTTGGTCCGTACGTCCCACCAGGCCGCTTTGCCCCCACTGAGGACGTCAATTCTCGTCCCCGTCAGCGTGGGGATCGTCTCGTCGTAAAACTCCATGCACAGGTTCGGGCCCAAGGCATCCTTGCCTTCTTTCGTCAACACCAGCCACCCCATCTTGTAGGCCATTTTGTGACTGAAGATCAAGGCGGGTGTGCCGGCTCCACTCATCAGGGTCTGGGGATGGCCGACGAACAGATCGCGGTCGAGCCCTTGCTGCTCCCACCGAAACGTCACGTACAGGCGTTTACTGGCCCCATCCACGAACCGTCTACCCTGTATCTCTATATCTCTCTCATTCCTCGCACATTCCAGGGTGTCGACGATGTCTTTCACGAAACTTTCACCGTCCACCACCGATTCCAAGGCCGCAATGTCGGCCATCTGGACTTGTTTCTCGCGTTTGGTCCTTTTGGGTGGCTCCCGCCCTAGGTCCTCGACGTACCATTTGCTGTACGCCAAGTACTGGTTCGGACCCACCAGCTCGTACAGATCGACACGAGCGTCCGGCAAGGACAGGCTGCTCAACCCCACTTGCCACCCACGGCCTTTCAGATGCAACGGGTACGGCAACCGGACCTTGAACCAGGCCGCCGTGTTGTCGGTGAATTCGGACCGGCTGGCGTCGCTGGGCAACGTCACGAAAAAACCTTCGTCGCTCATCCCAAGGTCTGCACGTCCTTCTTGGTCACCCAACTGTCGTACTTGCTCGGCCACCCTTTCCAACGCACCAAGACCTTCTCGCCACTGCGTTTAAGTACTTTCTCGATGCGGAACAGCGCGTCGTCGCCCCCCGTCACTTTCTGCAACTCCTGGTCGTAAAACGTGCCTTCCAACGGCGTGCCGTCCATCTCTTCCACCTTGTACGTGGGCACGGGTCCCGGGTGCACGGCGCGCACCACGAACACTTCTTCGGTCCACCCGGGCAAGTACCCTTTCTTGAACGGGCGATGGTGTTTGCCCAACCGCACGCGATCGCCCACCTTCCAGCGGGGTCGTCGGCCTTTCTTCTTCTGCAGTCTCCGACCGTACAACGCGTGCCACACCTGGCTCTCGTTTTTTGGGGTCACGTCGCGAGGCGCTCGGCCGATGCTCCGATGCCGGCTGGCGTTGTAACCTTTCACCAACGCGGGCAGCACGTCGTCGAACCGCAACGTGTTGGCGGCCGTGAAATAGCGGTACATGCGCCCTTTCAACGTGCGATTGAACCGTTCCACCACCGCCGCTTTGGCATCCCCGTGCGTGGAAAAATGATGGATGCCCTTCTGTTTCAACAACGTCTGAAATGGGCGGTTGTAAAATTCTTTGCCCTTGTCCGTCTGCAACGTTTGGGGACGTCGACCGTCTTCTTTCAAGATGGCGCCGAAGGCGCGGACCAACGCGGCCCCCGTCTTGGTCTTGAGCGGTCGGACCCACGCGTACTTGGACAAGACGTCCACCACCGTCAACAAGTAACGGATGCCGCGGTTGTGACGGGCCAACCGTTGCACTTCCACCAGATCCGCCACCCACTGTTCGTCCACGTTGAACACCAGCACCAGCACGGTGGGAAATCGACGGCGTTGGGGTTTGTGCAACGTGTAGGCCAGATCGCCTTCCAAGGCCACTCGGGCGTCGCGGAGCGACAGCCCATGGGCGTCGGCGAACCGCCGGACACCACCCAAGGCACCCGGCATCGACGGATCCGCATACCGAGCCCTCAAGTGCTGGGCAGAGGGTCTTTTTCTTGAGGCGAGGGCACGTCGCTTCTGAGACGTCTTCTTCGGGCCGGGGGCGGACAGAGCCACCATCGTACGCGAATCCAGAGCAAGCGACCCACGCTCGGCACGCGGTCGGGATACGTTTTATGGACGAGGTGGAACCAAGGTTCGGGGTCCGCGTTCCGACGCACCAACCACGTCACGAAGGCGGCGTAGTGCCCCCAATGAAACAGCGGGTGCTCGAGCAAGACCTCGAAGACGGTCATGGGGGACTCGAGGTCCGACTCGTCGTCCTCCAGGTCGAGCCATGGACACGGCACCCCCGCCAAGTCGATCAGACGGGTGCACAGCCAACGCGCCAAGTGCCAGTGCACCCAGCGTCGTCCCGTCTCACCCCACATCTCCCTCACGAATGAACCCACACGCTTTACAACACTTTCTTTTATTGATTCAGATTTTACACAAACTTTCGAATCGCTCGGGCAGGGTCTGATACACCTCGGGATAGGGCGAGGCCCGCCACAGCAGGGTCTTCAATTGTTGCACGGCTCGAGGGAATTGTTCCAGGTGATGCGTCCCCACCACGGCAATGCAACCCGTCAGCGTCGGGATCCCGTCCTCGTCGCCGTTCACGCTCCGGGTCGGCACGAAATGAGAACGCCCGTCAGCCAAGTACGCGAACACGTACCACGCGTCGAGCACCACCTCGTACAGGAAGATGGGTTTTCTTGCTGCCGCGCCAAGGCCACGCTCCAACCGGTCCCACCGCGCACCTTCACCCCGTCCTGCTCCAGGACCCCGAATGCCACCACCGTGCCGGCATCCTTGACGATGTGGTGATTCCGGCTCAAGAGTTCCCACACGGGTCGGTGCCCCCGTTCGTTGGGACGCAGGGGGCGTACTTGGCACAAGGCTCGCCACCCTTCTTGCAGGGCCTCGTCCATCAAGGGTGTCACGTCTTTCTGGGCGCGGGCATGCGACGGGCCCACCACCACGTGGCAAGGGATGCCCAGCTGGGTCGCCAGCTGTTCGGTCAGGGTATCGGTCCCTCGAGTGCCTCCCGTCACGAGTTCTGTCGTGATGTCTCACAAGAAAAATGAATGCACACCGAGTTGGACACAACATGTTTTTATTGACAAAAAGTTCACGCGTGGGTTCACGCGTGGTCGGGTTCCACGGGTTCCACGTACCACACGTCGATGACCTCGGGACGATAAAAACACCCTTTGTAGGTTTTACATTCCGGGCAGTCGGCGGGCATCCACGAGCGGGCCTGAGCGTACGTGGAATGCAAGGCGTCGAAATACTCTCTGTCTTTCTCTTCTTTACAGATGTCACACAAGACGCGATCCAACAAACGATCGCACCGCGTCATCCACATGCGCCGTTCCTGGGCTTCCTTATCGGCGCGTTGACGCAGCCGCGTTTGCAGTTGCTGGGTGACTTGCTTCCATTCTTCCATGGTCTCCCGAAGACTCTGGAGGTGATCGCGCAACTGGACCCGGACCCGTTCGTGGTCGTGGCACGCCTCTTGCGTCTCACTCAGTTGGCGCTCCAACTGGTGGATCCGGTCGTGGAGGTGCCGGTGGCTTCGGTTTGCTTCGTCGGCGACGGCGACGTCGATGCAGCCGGAGGGGCTCGGGGGGTGAATGCATGACACGTGGTCGGTTGGTACCGGGGACCCGTGTCCGAGCATCCGAGGGCGTCGGCAAAATCTTGCAACCAATGAAGGTAGGTCTCTTGGAAGGTGTAACCCGCGGCCAGACCTCGCCGGATTCGTTCCAAATGGTAGTCGTCTTCCGTGGGGTAAGCGGACGAATCGAGGTCTCGATAGTAGGCTTGATACGTCACGTCTGGCGGTGAGGGTACGGAGGGTCGACTCTTATACCCTGCTCCCGGGTCGCCCAGCCCGTCGGGATCGCGTGCGAGGGGGTCGCGCGCGTCGTCTCCCACGCCATGGGTTGGTTCGGGTTCCACGGTTGGGCCGGTGGGCTCGTCTCCCACTCCATGGGTTGGCTCGGGCACCACGGTCGGTCCGGTGGGCTCGTCTCCCACGCCATGGGGATCCACGGTCGGACGCGTACCAACGGGCTCTGACCTCTTCGACATGGCCACATGCTTTGTCGAAGGGGGTCACGGTCTCTCCCTCTTATAGGGGCGCGTGCCACGCCCGCTCGGCCTGTCGGGAACCCTCGCGCGTGCGTGGGATGGAGCACGTGCTCCGTAGTTTTACGGACGGACGCTGCGCGTGGCAGGGCACGTGCTCCGACCTTTTCCAGACGTCCCACGCGCGGGCACGTGCTCTGGGATTTCCCGGGGCCCTGCCATTGGACGACGATGAGGTCATCCCGTCGTGCTTGTCGGGCGTGGATCGCAGGTATAAGAGGGTGGACCCCGCTCATTCAGTATCATTCGAGGGTCTCGAGTTGTAGTCACAGCATGATCTCGTGGGAGTATGGCACTCTGTCTCCGGCCAAATACCCGTGCCCTGAGAAGACCCAGAAGAAGAAGACCCCGCCCAAAAAGATGGACCACCTGTCGGGGCCGCGTACGGATTCTTTGACGCGCCGTCAGAAACCTGCCCGTCAGAAAGCCCGCCAAAAAGCCGCCGCCGAACGCCGCGCCCAAGGCGGTCAACATCTGGACTTGAGTGCACGCTTGGAACAGGACACCACGCCCCGGGATGCAGTCGGTGGCCCACCCCTGCGCAAGAGGACTCGCCTTGCGCCCGTGCCGACCACCACCACCTCTACGCTGAACACGCCCGAGCCGAAGACCTTGGAGGAACTGTTTGCCAGCCTCCCTCCGCCCGAGCTCGAACCGGACCCGTTGCCGCCACCCTTGCCCACACCTCCACCCGTGATCCCGGAGAAGGTTCCGTCGCCACCTGACACGCCGATGGAGTGGGTCCTGTGCCGCACGTGCCCGGAACCGCCCAACCAGGAACAAATGCCGTGGGCTCCGGTCACCATGCCGACCCAAGACAAGGTGGAAGTCTTGGAAGAAGGGACGGCTGGCTCGATGCCCGACGAAGCGTACTACTGCGGCTTTCCCGCTCCCCAGGAGAAGAAGACAGACGCTGCACCACCCCCACCGGTGCTGACGTGCCCTTTCCACGCCTTGCCGCTCCACCACGACGTCTCGCGTAAAGGTTGGCGGTACGTGCAATGCATCCACAAACAGTGTCCCGTGTGGATGGGGTTGGACAAGGCTCCCGCGTTGCTCCAGGCTTTGGAAGGGACCGTGCATCCCGACATCCAAGCCGGCCCCTTCTTCTGCTACTGCGGCTTCGCCGCCCGCGTGGCCGTGGTGCAACAGGACACGCCCAACCGAGGACGGGGTTTTCTGACGTGCCGTCGCTCGGACGAGGGTGGGTGCCACTTTTTTCAGTGGGTGGACCGTCCGTGGACCCCTCAAGTGATGTGGCGACGCGTGGCGATGTTCGACCCACCGGCTCCGGCTCCGTCGGGGTGGCGTCGACCTCTGCAGCCTCCACCCGAGCTCCCGATCTTCCACACCATCTTTCCGGCGCCCGAGGACCAGTGGAAAAAGATGCGGTGAGTGCGTGGGGTGCGCGCGTGGACTGACTATGTACATAAGAAAGCGGTCGGACCTTGGTCCGTCAGTCATGGATCAAGCGTTGTTGGACAACGTGTGTTTGGTCGTCGACCTGGACGGGTACAGTGTGCATGTGCAGAAACAAGACCGTTGGGCCACGTTCGTCCCACGAGAACTCGGCTGGTGCGATTGGACCGGCGACCATCACGGGTCCAAACATTACGCTCACGCGTACCTCTGGCGTCGCCTGGACATGGCCGATCGCAAGACCGCTCGGGTCGTGCGAGAACGCGTTCACGGCCTGCCGTTCTACGCCCACGAAAGCGAACACGCCGCCCCCTTGAGCGAGTTGCCAAAAGACCTCAAGACCTTGTACGAACGTTTCAAGACACCCGACCGACCTCGCGTGGCTTTCAAGGGGGGTCATTACGAGAAGGACTTGCTCAAGAGTTTGGACATTCCTTACTTTGACCTGGAGGTGTATGCGTGCCCCAAGTTCGACGACCTGACACGCTTGGCCACCGTGGCGACCTGCGGCCACCACGACGATCCCGACCGCCATCATTACCCCAGGGTGGAGTGTTATCATTTCGTACAGTGGATGCGCAGGGCCCTGGGACGGAAAAGAGACATGCGTTTTGTCAACCTCGCGTGGGCGCAGCGTTTGGCCCACCCTTGATTGACCATTGTAAAAAGTTGTATTAAATACGTTGTGATTCATAACTGTGTTTACATGCCTTTCCTAGCATGTAAGGTGGGGGGTCTCAAGAGACCCCCAAGGCTTGTCCGGGGACGGTCCAGGTCTGAGGGTGGGGCTGAAGTCATTGCGGGAAACGGTCCGGGTCGGGAACGATGTACGGTACGTCCAGGAGGCGCGGCAGCGGTGCCGGGTAGATCCAGTTGGATGCGACGCTGTGGAACAGCCGGCAGCGGGTACAGTGAATCAACCCAGGGTCGTCCTGGGTGGGCGGGTTGGTCCTCGCGACGAGCGCCAACCTCTTGAAGGGGCACAGGGCGAGGCCCTTCAGCTCCATGACCACCAGTCGCATTTTTTCACGGTGCTCGGATCGGGCACGCATATTTAAAATCTTGTCTTGAAGTTCGGGGGGGAGCATGTCCCACCAACTCTCCATGTTTTCGGAATGGGGGCGTCTCTCGGGCCTTCCCCCTTTTATCGAGATCGGGTCGACCAATGGGCGCCCAGAGGCGTCCCACGTGGCCGAGAGGGGTTGGTTGGGGCGATACCCCCCTATCCCCCCTCCAGAGGGGTTTTTTAAAAAAGCGGGTCTGATTGGTCGACGCGGGTCGGGTCATGTGCCTTACCCAGCCTGTATAAGAGAGACCCCCACTCGTGCCCTTCCAAAACCAACATGGAAGCTGTCCAAGACGAACGATGCCTGGTCTGTCTGCACTACGGCGTACCTTACGTCCCCGCCCTGAAACTGCTGGCCCGCCTGAACGCGGTCAACCTGTTCGCGAACCAGCTCGGTTCCGGAGGGTCCACCTATGGAAGCCCGCCAAAACTCCCTGCTGCCGGCAATGGCTCCACGTGCTGTGCCTGATGCGGTTCTGTCTCACGCAGTTCGGGGATGGTCCCGTGAACCGCCAGGACTGGTGTTGTCCGCACTGCCGGACCTTCCTCGTGCCGCTGGGTAACTCCACGGGTGAGGTCACCATCAGTGTGGAGGCAAGTGAACCCCCCTCAGATGCCGCCAGTGAAAGTGGGGACACGGCCAGCGTCACCGACACGGACCTCAGTGTGACCACCGACACGGAGACGGAGACGGAGGACGACACGCCCAGCCCCAGTGCCGACGACGCGGACGACGAACTGTCCTCGGACACGACGTCGACCGTCGCTTTCAGCTTCGTGTCCGGGGACCTGTCGGAGAGCGAGGACGTCACGGACGCCGAGCTGTCCAGGGACGAGGACGTCTCCGAGAATGACGGGACCTACGGGTTCGTGTGGCTGGACACGCCCCCCTACACCGAGGATGAGGAGGCCCCATAAAAAATTGTAAATCGTTTTTTAAAAAATCCAGGGACGGGGACTCGGTCAGAGTCCCCCGACGTTCCCGACTGTAAAATAGTCGTTGTTTTATCAAAAATGCGTTGTTATTGATTTTGAGTGTTACTTCCGGTTTGTTCGTGACGTCATGTCCGGTCTGACGTCATCCCTCCCCTTCACGATTCAACATGGCGGTGTTAATTATTCAACATGGCGGTGTTTTGACATCCACCAATCAGCGTGCTCCGTTTCGGCGGGAAAATTTGAATGGACCAATCAGAAGCCTCCTTTTCCAACCGCCCAAACCGTGGTGAACGGGCCCATACCACTACTGATGATCGATGGTGGTGATGGTGATCAGTGATGGTGGTGATGGTCATGGTCATGGTGATAACTTGGGTCTTGTTTTTTTTCTCAAGGGAGATGAGCCCGCTGGTCAATCTGATGATCTAAAGCCAGCAGGGGAGAACAAAGCGGTGGAACTGAAAACCACCTAATGGCGCGTGGAGAATTCTTGGGGAGAGGAGAAGGACAAGCCAGGTTACCTGATGATGACTGATGACTGGTTCACAGAGTATGTCTACGAGGTTGTTGTGGACAAGAAATATGTGCCTGCAGATGTAATGGCTGTTGTGGAACAGGATCCAGTGGTGCCGCCAGCTTGGGACCCTATGGGGTCTCTTGCCTGCACCTCGTACGGTAATAAGGAGCATCAAGCTAACTTGTGATGTGCTAGTGACTTTCACTTGCATCTTTTAAAATTTTTAGCTCACCAGTGGACCAGGTTGCCCAAGCACTCGCTTGCACCGAACGCATTTAAGTACAGGGAAGGTGGCTGTAACACCTTGACGTCATATGAGGACTGTATTCATTTATCTGTGCTCAAGACAAGAGGGCTGAGCCCGTGAAAAATACGTATTATTATAATTTTGATTAGTTTGTATTCATTAACTAAAGTTTGCAAAATTGTTTTTATTGCCAGTCAGCTAACGGCTGGGTGGGCTGATGTAAAAGCTAAGGGTATATTGCAAATTTAGATGTATTGCCTAAAACAGCAGCGGCAAACAAGAGGGCTGTTTTAATTGATTGCAACAGCTGCCAAACAAATATCTGATAACTTTTTGCTAGGGACACATAACGCAAAAGAACATAACAAAGAACACTTAATGAACATGACAACAATGAACATAACGAGTTATACAGAAACACTAAGAAAAGCAGTGGATATTCTTTATCCATTGATTACCCTAGGGACAATAACAAAAACTTATTTTCTGTAATATCTGCAAAGTTCGCAACCGTTCTTAAGAAAAGAAAAGAAAGAAAAATGTATATACACTCACGGATTACGGCCGCCTAAAAGCTCAATACACCGTCCATGAAAAGTTTGCTGGTTGTTGTTTATCAAAAAAAAAGCCAGTCTGCCCTCCTCTCTTGCCTTCTTCATTTTTGGCCACAATTTCTTTCTGCTTTGTTGAATCTCACTTGGATAGTCGACGTATACTTTCACCTGAGATGAACACTCTTAAAAACGAGCTCGGGTTCTGGAAATATGAGGAATCGAGCAATTACCGCCTAGAAGCGCAGGTGGGAACATGCACATAAACAAAATCGTATCAAGAAAAGCGGGGCAAATTCGTAAACAATAGGCATTATTAACGGGTGCTGAAAAAGACGAGAAAAGGTCAATTTTAATTAATCCCATGAGCGGTGAAAACAATAGCATGTTAAATTCCCGGGGACTTTCGACTCACTTTTCCAACAGAAACCTGCAACTTAAGGAAACGTTTACCCTTGTTTCAAGGAAAGTGCGTCTTGTTTATGAGAATACTGTGTTGGCGGGGTTTATTTCGTTTAGTGAAGCAACTTTCCTCAAGTAACGCCAATCAGATCTCGCGCTTTATGAATAAACCGAAGCTTTCCTTTTTAACCCCCGAAACTCAATTGAACCTAATCGAACTTAATCGAACCATTGGGTTCGATTAGTTCGATAATCGAACACAAATTTGTGAGAAAGTTTGATTGCGTTCGATTTCCGAACTAATGGAACCCAATCGAACTCAATCGAACAACCTATCTATCGGGCTTCTGTGTGGTGTAAGACGCACCAGAGACGTCATATTATAATAGGAACAGAGGCTACAAAGGAACACTGGGCACAGAGGAACAGTGGGCACAGAGGTACGCAGAGGAACGTTAGGCACAGAGGAGCAGTGTAAGACTATGCTGTCATGGTATTATTCTGCTTTGATTTCTTAAACATCTGCGGTTTCCTTGTGTTACCTTCGGAATGGTGATGCGAACATACATACAAAGATAAAATTTATTTTAAAAGCTAATTTTTCCGAGGAAACATTAAGAAAAGAAATCGGCAAAATATACCAGTCAATCAGCCTTAAACACCGCCTTAACAGTCCTTATGTGTCTCAGGGTGTGTAAGAAAAGAATAAACGCAATAACCTGACGTTTTGCCTATTTGAATAGTTCACGAGACTCTCAGTAAGATTAATCTTATAAAACTAGTATTAGATATTCGATTCAGTGTATCTTTTGGGCCCTTAAAGTGACAAAATGTATTAAATTGTATTTCCCCCAGTGAGGATATGCATCAAAATCTACTCCTCATTTTCAACTGACTAACGCCACTCGCTTATATTGTTATTTTTAGGGTAGACTGTTTACGACAGGTCAGAATGACGGCTTGTTCGCTTGTTTCCAACAAATATTCTCCGAATAGTAATTGTGAGAAGGATGTCCAAGAATTTTTGCTAACCTCCGTTTCCAAACAAATAAAAGATCTCAACACGTTGTTGCTTTGACCTTCGGATGCTTAATGATAAAGATTTTATCTTACAGTTTTGTGCAATCGATCCACCAAGTTTAGACGGGGAGGCTTTATATGGGTAAAAAGTACTTCGTAGGACGTCATGCGGAATCGAAAGTTATGGATAAGGGCATAACCTCCGTTACCTTAGTATTTCTGGTGAACAACACAGCTATAGGCTCAGATGTTGCCTGATGTTGCCTAAATGCGCGCTCACAGGCGTACAAGCTAAAAAAAAAAACCTTCCTTATCATCAAACCAAAGAAAGTCATTTTCCATTTTAGAAATTCCCCGTGTTCCTTTCTTTCCTGTTCTGTTCCTTATGGCGGTATGTTGACACAGTATTAGGGAGTTTAAGAAACAACGACGGCCACGGCGACGAAAACGTCACTTCTAACTACATGTATAAGTTCGAGCTATCCTAAGTGTTTCACGATGCTTCCGTTTTGTTTATGCTGTACAATATGGGCGAAGTACGCTATAACTAGATTGGTAATCAAAGATTTGAAGCAAAGGGAGAGAAGGAAAGATTCACTGTTGTTTGTCCACGTTGTCGTCAAAACCTGAAAATCGTTCGTTTTATGTTGTTGTTTTGACGAGTACGGGAGAGAAATGTACAAAAATGCGTGCCGCACGTGTAGCACGATCATTTTTTCATCTTTTTAACCAATAATATTACCCTTCTAGGCGTTGTTGTTGCCGTAGCCGTCCTCGTTTCTTTAACTCCCTATTGCCTTTTTTGAAACAGAGCATTGCCTCTTGTAAAACGAGACTGAGATTTAACTACTTTCTTAACGAATGACCATTCATGGACAATACACTCGAGCATTGGGGCGGGCAAACAACACATCGACTCCGTGTCTGATCGTCAGACAGCGGAGAAATCTCTGCAAACCCATTGATTAACCTGAAACATACATTTACAAAGAAACACTGGAATTAGCGCTATCCCAAGAAGGTTGCGATTGGATGTTACTAAAAGGCTAAATGGGGAATGGGGAATGGGGAATGGGGAATGGGGAATGGGGAATGGGGAATGAGGAATGGGGAATGGGGAATGGGAAATGCGGAATGGGCAATGGGGAATGGGCAATGGGGAATGGGAAATGGGAAATGGGGAATGGGGAATGGGAATGGGGAATGGGAAATTGAAGAATGGGAAATTGAAATGGGAAAAAATAAAAAAATAGCCAATTGGATTGTAAAGAATAATTGTTGTTAATATGGAATAATTTTTCTCAGCAGTGATTACCCAAGCTTTTAAAGCGTCTTGCGCCAAAATTAAAAGAGGAATTCGCGATTATAAGTAGAAACTTTGTTTCTAGCAAAAACTAAAATGACATGCGTACTAAATGTGGACTCCTCTGTTGTTCGGAGTTAGCAGTGATGGACTTTATTCAGAAAATTCAAGAAGTCCTCTGAAAGATCACTAAACTGAATGAAACCGGCAAGTGCAGTGATGACGTACTAAGGTGCAACGAAATGGACTTGCCAATACCTTTAATTAAGCTTAGAGACTATTATTTTCTTTGAGTATAATTATAAATGAACATGAAATAACTCTTTTTCAACTTAATGTCAACGTTTTAGCGTTGCCACTACTTAACCGATTTATTCTATCTCTTACTCAACTTGTCGTCTTTTCCCGCGTTTTTCTTAATTATGATAATTTATTTCGCTCCGGCTCGAGATTATCGATGCGAAGCTTGTGTTCATGATCTTATGGCGTATGAGTCACGCTTCTGGTTTACTTGTACAAAACGTTTTGTTCAGAGCAGTACACGCTGAAAGATGAGACTAATCCTATTCGGTTTTGTTCGTACTGAACGTTCTTGTTTAATGTGTGGTGCAAGATAAACAGTGACAGTCGGCCACGAAATTTTAAGCCTTGTTACCTGGAAATTCGTTTCACCGCCACGTTTCTGATGTTTTCCCCGAGGATAATCCGCCTCACAACTATACAACGGAAAATAACAACTCTGTAACTAGTTAACGAGCCGATAGAAATTGATCTTAACATGATTGTTTTCTTGGAGGAGAAAACTGGCAAAACAAACCGTAATTAATCTGTTTTTACCTCTGTAAAACGGGAAATTTTTCCACCAAAATGAAATTTTGGTGGGTAATAGAACACTCAAACAAAATATCCCGGTTCTTAATGACATCGGAAATCTACTTATTATCGCGAATTCCCCTTTTAATTTTGGCGCAAAACGCTTTAAAAGCTTGGGTAATCGCCGCTGAGAAAAATTATTCCATATTCACAACAATTATTCTCTACAATCCAATTGGCAATTTTTTTCCCATTTTCGATTTTCCCATTTCAATTTCCCATTCTTTAATTTCCCATTCCCCATTCCCCATTCCCCATTCCCCCTTCCTCATTCCCCATTCCCCATTCCCCATTCCCCATTCATCATTCCCCATTCCCCATTCCCCATTCCCCATTCCCCATTCCCCATTCCTTATTCGCCGTTTTAGTAACATCCATTGCGATTATTCTGTCTGGTTCACCTTGTACAATACGGGCGAACTATCGTGCAACTGGATAGGTAAAGTCAGTTTTAAAGTAGAACTAGAAAATGAATGGTCCATGGATGTCGACGAAATGTAACATTCGGTGATTTCGCGTTGTCGTTTGGGGAAGTACGGCAAAGAAATGCATGGAATTTTGGACTGCACATGCAGAAACTAATCATGTTCTTTCTTTGTGGCGTTGTCGTTGCCGCAGCCGTCGTCGTTGCTTAAACTCCCTTTTATTTCATGTGAACAGCAGCAATTTCTCAAAGCGTACGCGATCACCCGCCTTCTGCGGTTTGGTACTTTGTGCAGCCAATGCAAGCCATCGGCATCGGAAGCAGAGCCATTTAAACGTTTCAAGATGGACTGTTTGAGAGATGTTGTAGATGCCAGGCTCAACAAATTAATAGGGAGTTTTAGCAACGAAGACGGTTGCGGCAACGACAACGCCACAAAGCAAGAATATCATTGGTTAAGGAAGGAAATATAATCGTGCTGCACGTGCAGCACTAATTTCACTTAATTTTTTGCGGTAGTGCACATAACAACAACGTGAAATCACCAAATTTCTGGTTTGGTCACAACGTGACCATATCAAAGGAAATTGTTGATTCCACTATCAGCTTGTAATTCCAGAAACTACCGATTACAAATCTGTTGTCCCCGATCGACAACTTCAGTCCAATTCTAATAAAACACACTCGAGTCACATGGGTCAAAGGTTCATTACATATTCAGTCTTTTGAGTGATGTCACGCAACTTAGAAAAAACGGTATCAACAGAAATCGTCCTCTTTTTATCTTCACTTTAGAACCGTTCCTATAAATCCAGTTATATGATAGTGCGCCCCTATTGTTCAAGGTAATCACGATGGAATAATCGCGAAATACGTACGATAGCGCGAAGCTATATTTTTAGTTGACGTTGTAGTTGACGTTCCCTTTGCCCTTGCTAAAACTCCCTATTTATCCCAAGTGCTGCAGCCCCTCCCCAACCCGCCCCCGGCTCGTACACCTATACAAACCAATCTTCTTCAAAACGGAGCGACTTTTCCAGAAAACAATCTTTTATACATAAATAAATCACGATTTTCTGATGCACAACGGCAAAGAAAAACAAAAATTGGTGAAACAGCATACTCCGTGATAGTGATAATGAGACCTCACGTTGAAAGCGATTGGGAACCTGGGACTAGTCACCCAAGTGACAGGTCGTCTTCGAAGTATTCTACAAGGAAAAACCGCTTTCAAGTCCAAGTCCAAGAGACCGAAGATGAAAGAATTTGTAACCATAACAATCAGGTTTGCTCCTTTATGGAGCAGCGTTTCGAGCCCTTAAGGGGCATGCTCTTTCCTTAAAACGCAACAAACATGACTCCAAAGAGGCTTTCAATAGATTACTTGAAAGTTCATTCAAAAAAAGAGAACTAAAAGATCTTCACGACATCGTAGCCGAAGAGGATTAATTTTGTCTTGTTGAACTGAATTTTCAATCGGCCTACTGGAGCACAGGGTCACCCAACGATTTGTCTCAGAAGAAAATCTATTGGAAAACAATAAACGAAGAATAACTGAGTTTTCGTTTGCAAAATTGACCAGCTCAACTCACTTATGTCCAGAAATGCACGCATTGGCGAAAATGGCAGAAATGGCGCTTAATCGCCAAAATCGCCAAACTGTAAAAAAACATTCAAATTGGCGAAAATGGCAGAAATGGCGCTTAATCGCCAAAATCGCCAAACTGTAAACAAACATTCAAATGAGATGGCAAAGGGGCCCTTTGGAAAGTGGCGATTTTGGCGAAGATGGCGGATTTGGCGAAAATGGCAGAAATGGCGCTTAATCGCCAAAATCGCCAAACTGTAAACAAAAATGCAAATGAGATGGCAAAGGGGCCCTTTGGAAAGTGGCGATTTTGGTGAAAATGGCGTATTTGGCAAAAATGGCAGAAATGGCGCTTAATCGCCAAAATCGCCAAACTATAAACAAACATTCAAATGAGATGGCAAAGGGGCCCTTTGGAAAGTGGCGATTTTGGCGAAAATGGCGAATTTGGTGAAATTGGCGATTTTGGGTTTGGCGAAAATCGCCAGAGGGCTGGCGATATCCAGAATGTGGCTAAATATTCAAATTGGATGCCAAAAGTGGCCCCTTCAAAGAAGATAACTAAAGAAGTCTTTATAACTGTGAGACAACAGTACTGAAAAAAAAGTTCAAATTACTTGCCTAATAAGAGGCCCCAATAACTGTGAGGCAACATTTATCAAATACAACTGAATCAAATATATGACAACACGGCTTTACCTAACTGTCAAACAACATTTATCAAATACAACTGAATCAAATATATCTGACAACAACGAATGGAAGTCGTTTCAGTTAACGTTATGTATTTGTGCCATATACTTCACAGGTTAAGTAAACATTTCCTTACTTTCGATGTCGCTTGACTTACCAAAAGTAATGTCA